>CALNHX010004002.1:0-136808 GCA_940337035.1 Agriotes lineatus | reverse complement strand
TTCCACAGGAACGGACTCCCGTAAAGCCGATAGCCGGTTCAGGGAAACGGCAGCACGCAGGCTGGGCGCGCCGGGTGTGCGATAAGATAAGCGTGGGCCAATCACGTGGTGGGGACTAAATTCCCCAGATGTCGTATTCGGAAAGTTTCCCTCAGGCCCCATGAAGTATCTATATATTCACCCAATAGAAATATTGAAACGCGCACATATCCTCTATAAACAAAGGGTAAGAAGTGCCTAGACATCAATAGAACACCTTCTTCGCCAAATCGCGGTTTCGAAAAGCGAAAAAATTTCCAGACGATCTTCTTCAATAAGACGCCCTAACAAGATGCAAATTTTCCGAGTCGCAAGGGCGTGGGACGCAAAACCGAAGCATCGACGGCGTATCAGCGGTGCGCCATACCCGGACATAATTTGAAAAGTGTCGCAGAATACTGTAAGGCGAAAATTGACGGTAACACATGTATAAAACTTAACCCACACGCAGCAAAATGCAAAGGTTAATGTATGGGCACGAATTGTCGACAGTGTCCTTGTAGGTCTTTCTTTAATTGAGGGAAATATCAATGAATAAAAATTTTTAGAATTGCTTCGAGAACGTATTATACCACAAATCACAAGACTAAATATTAATAAACTGCTCAAGTACAGGTCTAAAGAGTAGCTTCAGCACTGCGAAAACAGGTTGACCTTTCGCCAAAACCAAATAGCGCATGAAGGTGCTCGGGACCTTAGCAACAACTTTGCCCCCTTTCAAAATTTCGATATCTGTAGCCGTTCGAAAGTTACAGGCGATCCAGACAGACACACGGACACACAGACAGACAGACAGACAGACGGACGGACAAAACGTTCGCATAAGTACGCTGAAGCTACTAATAACTAGCTGTGACCTACCCGGCTTTGCCCGGGCATAGTATTACGTGAACCTAAGCGTGTATGTTTTGAAAACGCCTCACTGATGGCATTTGTCCGAATAAATAAACCACGAACTGAAATCACACACTGAACTATCGCTTTGAATTCAATTATTTTTTGCAAAATATCAATTTTCAATGCGGAACGTGCTGTTGTTATGAAAACTTGTCACAGAATAATGAAATACACAGCAGAACTGTCAAACTGAACATCACACAGTGACACCGTATGTTAATATCGAGATTCTAATGTTTTTGAGGGACGATTTTCGACCAATTTGATCAAAATGAATAAAAAATCATGTGATTTGTCTGAGTTCAATTGGGAACATGACTTTTCCATTATTGTACTCCGGTTTTTCAACCTAAAAAATTAGATTTTTCTTAATTTTCCGAAT
This sequence comes from Agriotes lineatus, assembly GCA_940337035.1. NCBI lineage: Eukaryota > Metazoa > Arthropoda > Insecta > Coleoptera > Elateridae > Agriotes > Agriotes lineatus. Next base: position 135,490 of record CALNHX010004002.1, on the reverse strand, counting down.
TTTCGAAGTTTTCCTAATTTTCCAAGTTTTCCACTCCGATTTTCCCATTTTTCTCTTCGTAAAGCCATTCAGAAACGAAAACATAGGAAATCTCATACAAAATCATCTTTTCTATTTTCCGAATTTTCCGACTTTTCCGGTAGATTTTCCCAAAATTTCCTTTCATACAAACCTTGTCCTGGCAATTACGAACACAACAAAAAAATAAGCCAAATCGGTTAGCCGTTCTCAAGTGATGATGTACCATACATGCGGCAATTGATTTTTATTTATATAGATGCGACTTTTTAAATTAATGGAGCACCACCCCATTCTACCAGACGTGTTGCACGATTCCTTGACGCAACATTTCCAGGTCGCTGAATTGCGAGATATGGAGTTTATCCCCAAATGACTTTTCTAACATATTAACATCGAATTTGACATAGACTGACATTGTCACTAACAATACACGTCAGTACTGCCAATATGTGATTAAATGCTAATAAAGTATCGTTATGTTATTTTTTTTACAACACTAGTGCTGTTAAATGCATCTTAACGCAACTCGTTGCCAATGAGTTATTATCATATATAATGCTACTAGTGGGTTCTTGATTATCAAATAATTATTTCTGTTTACATAAGATATATTGTTTGGCAATCGCGCGAGTCCGAAAGACGAGCGGGATTGCCTAAAACAATATATCGAGTTGCATTGGGCTAGATTATATCACGAGTCAATAAACAACGTTTGAATAGTGTGTTTTAAATATTAAAAGTACAGTTAATGTGGTTGTTATGACAATTGTAGTGACAGCAGGTAACGTGATGTTTGTGAAGGCGTGTGATTATCAGCTATGAATCAGGAAGGTATGTGATTATCACTTGCTATGTACATTATCAAAAGTTAGTACATGCGTAACTATGCATTTTTCCATTTTTTATTGGTTGATGTTAGAGGGAGTGGTATAGTCATAGTAACATAATATGATAAAATAAACTAATTAACTAATCCTTTGCCACACCAAAATTTGCATTTATTGTATCCACAATTACAAATAGAGGGCGATAGTTTTACTCTTGGGCAAATGTAAGTTCAGGCACGGCCAACTAAATTACTATGGCCTGCACATAGGAAACACCTCCTGTAGCCACCTATTGTGAGAATTTAAAAGCATTTAGTGTGTTTCTTAGCTCAAATGTCAAAATCTGACGTTTAACTTTAAAAGGTTAATTGCACCATGAAATCTCAGTTTATTGTTTTTGTTGAAATTTAACACAATCATAACTCTATAATAAAGCAGTACACTTCCCAAGGTCAAACATGCATGCGCGTGGTCTATGTGTAGTTCGATTTTGGGCGTGGTCTTGATATTAGCAGCGTTGCCAGACCTGGTACAATTCTTCGAATCTGGTACATTCTAAAACCGTTTCTACCAAAGCACATTTTTAAAACGCGCATGCATTCATTCTGGCAACCCTGCATATTCTGACCCGAGTGGTGCCGACCTGCCGATGCCATCGGTGACGTAACCGTTCTTTGCCGTTTATGTGTGGTTAAAGTAATAAAGTTTCGAATTTACATTTATTATTTTCACAACAAATCCTACTTATGTCCACTCGGAAATTGTTTAAATTATGCTGATCTGCGAAACCATTTGTCAAGTGTACATAAAGTGAAAATTGAGTATAATGAATTCTTCAGGTACGTCATTAAAATCATTTGATATAATATAGTTATTCATGATACATGTTTTCCACTTTCCAGCATTTCACCAGTGGAAAAACCAAATTGAAGGAGGCACTTTGTCATCGTATGTACTTCACACTTCATCTAAATTGCTGGCGGATGGCAGTAAGAAACAATATTACAACTGTCATCGCTCTGTAAATTTTTTGTGTGTTCTAGGCAAATTAAAACAAGGTGTAACTTTTGAGCACTTATTAAATGATATTCGTGATGCTGGCTTGACGAAAGAGGAATCACAACAAATCGTACTTTTATAGAAGAAAGACTTGCACAATATCGCAAGAGATTTTCGTATAGATTATAGTACAAAACGCCACCGTAACGATGCAATATGGCTATTCGTAAGATAAACGAGGATTTACATAATCTTACTGTCTGGTTTAGCAATAATGGTCTTACATTAAACGCCAAAAAGTCGCAGGCAATTTGCATAACCTCCGATAAAAGAACTGGTGATTATATAACTAAAAATCATAACATTGTAGTAAATAGTGAAGTAGTACAGTGGAGTAGTCATGCAAAAAACCTAGGTATTATAATAGACGATAAATTATCATTCGAATTGCATGTGAGACATATTTACCAAATGTCATTTATGGAATTACGTACTTTGTATAGCTTAAAATATTTATTAGACGAAAAAACCAAACTCATGTTAGTTAAGGCGCTTATTTATCCGCATTTATACTATTGCACTATGGTATTTTTTCAAATCTCACATAATATAACAAAACTAAACTACAGCGAGTAAAAAAGCTTGCGTAAGATTTGTCTGTAACGTTACATACAAAGAGCTCAATGTAAAACAACGTAGTATGTATCTGTAGTAGACGTGGGCAATCCGATTAATTTTTGGGAGTCGATTCTTACGATTCAATCAACCAACATGAATCGATTCGTTCATTTGAACGATTCAGTTTCGTTCGGTTAGGTCCCCCTGAATTTTAGGTTTTGCACCGAGCGCGTCTGTATTCTTGAAACCAGACGGTGTGTCTATGTATGAATCATGAACCTTCCATACTATGATACTATCTTTGCTATGCTTGCTAAAATGCGCTTGCCGCTTGGTCAGTTATCAGTTTAATTGCATTGCAGTTGCAGGTATTACTTATGAAACAGTGACACCAACCAAGTTTAAGATTCGGTTTCGTTTAGTTCGTCCCGTTCGCGTTCGGGTTTCAATTTTTGAATCGCGCATTGCGTCGTACGATCAAAATCTAATACAAACGACGAACCGAGACAAGAAGAAACCGATTCATAGGATTCACGATTCTTTATTCAGATTTAAATCACGCTGCGCAGCGTCGTACAAAACGTAACTTCGAATCAATTGAACGACGAATCGAGACAGGAAAGAACCGATTCAGACGATTCTTTGGTCGGAGTCGTTCAAATGAACGATTCGTTTATGAATCGCCCCACCTCTAATCTGTAGGTATTGTATGTTTTTGTATACTCTGATCTGTACTAAAACGCCAAGATATTTGTACGACTTGTTGAGCAAAAGATCAGAAGTTCACAATGTAAATATCAGGTACAATAGTTATACAATACCACAACATCGAACAGCTAAATTTGAGGGCTGTTTTCTATATATGGCTCCCACATTGTTAAATAAGTTCTTTGATATGTTTCCAGAGCAGCCACTTTTTATTAAGAGTGCCTTGTTAGAATTAGTTAGTAACACGATTTAAGATAATAATAATAATAATAATAATAAATTTATTGATATCAGAATACAAATAATAATATGTACATTTATAAATTAAACATATAGCACCAGCCTCGACACCGCAAGGTAAATGAGGTTACAGATAATACATACATACAATACATATAGCACCTAATCCCTCGAGGGATTGTTTAGTTGCTAGCATGTACTGTATTGTCTTATATTAAGTTTGTGTGTGTACAGCATTTGCTTATATTTGTGTGATGCCCCGGGAGGGTGGAAGACTGGCTTTGCCAAACCCCCTCGGTTTGTATACCTCTTTGGTATTCAATAAATGGATTTATTATTATTATATAAAACAAATTACAAATTATCACAAATTTTAATAAAAACGAACTACGAAGTCTATGTGTGGTCAAACCTCGTGCTAATGTTTTCAGTAGCATCAGTTTTATTCAAAAGGCTATCCATTATATTTTTTTCTTCAACAATTGTTGGTTTATTAAATTTTGATACGTCTTTAATTTGCTTCTATTTTGTTGTAACCAAATTGTAGCAACTGTTGAATTTGAAAAGACGTCATTATTTTCAAAGCAAAATCGTTGATATCAAGAAGCCCTAAATCACTTCCAACATCTTGTTCTTTATACCGGGTGGCCATAAATATCTGGTATCACATTACCTTTGGAATCAACACCGCTTTATTAAAGCGATGAATCCAACTAAACTAAATGTCATTAATGTCATGACAACTAAAATTCCTATCTGTCAAGAATTATTACAGATTGCAATAAGTAATGGAGATAGAACAGGAGATTTTTATAATCGAGTCGTAGGCTAAACTGCAGAATCCAGGGCACATTCTCCTCCTCTTATTGCATTTTATTACATTACATAGGTACCAATACTTATTGTAATTGAAATATAATACTAACCCAACATTTATAAGTAGCTAATTCCATGGCTACCGAGATCTCAGATATTTATGGCCACCCGGTATAACAATACTGGACACTCCTCACATAGACTTTTCGTATCTTCAACCCACAATTTTACACTTATTGCATCGTTATGGTGGCGTTTTGTACTATAATCTATACCTACAGAAATCTCTTAGCCCAGCTACAGTAGGATCGGCCTGCCGAAAAAATCCAAGTGAGCTGAGATTTTGCATACACCTTTGACATTACAAATAATGTCTCAAAAGTCCCCATCGATATCGCGCTTGCGTTTTGAGTTATTCAAGGTCAAATGTCACAGAAATAAGTTTTTCGCAAATATCTCGCTTTCTATGGGTCGTATGACTTTTTTAGTTATTACAAAAAATGAATGCTAGGAAATTCTCTACAAAAAAGATTATACAGGGTGTATACGAATTCGACCGACAAACTTTGGGAGCATATTTCTCTCACTAAATACAGCCTAAAAGATTAGACAACCTTGATCCTTATCTGCAAGATAAACTCTGCACAGGTCAAAACACTTCGAAAAAACACTATGAATTTTTCAAGATTTATCTTATTAAATAAAATAAAAATTATCAGAAATCCATTAGCTTGATTATTAAGAATAACATTTATTATCAGCTATGGCCTAGCTATCATCTTTCAAGAATTCTGGACTTTCAAAAACAATTAAAAATTAGTGTTCCTACTCATTACACGCATTCAAATCTCCAAACTTAAATATTTTATTTTTACTGGTAGTCTGATTAATTAAATGTCATGTTTCATATGTACCTAATGTCATTAATTAATCAGTATAGTTCCATATTTGAGTAAAATTTCATGTTCATGTTCATTTCAATGTTAGATTAAAAGACAAGTCACAAAAGAGGTTCTAACTTTGAAATGAAAGGAGATTGGTTATAAGTATACGAACAATTTAGGTATATCTTTAGGCAGTAAATACACCCTCGAAGTTTGTCGGTCGAATTCGTATACACCCTGTATAGTTTTTTTACATACAACTAACCGTTCAGTAAATAACACACTAATAAGTTTAGCTTAAACAAGGTTAACAATTTAATGTCAATATGATAGATGTCAAAAGTGTTACCAATACAAAACTTGGAAATTACTAGATTCTAACATTAGTTCTGCCATCTACGACCACTGGTTTGGATTCAAGTTGTAGTGACATCGCCATGGATATGCCATCTACGAGTGCTGGATCAAGTTCAGACGACATCCCCATGGACATGTGAGCTATAGATGTTGGTTCAATTTCCAGTGACATCGTAATAGGCATATATGATGAAGAGGTTTGTATTTTTGTGAATTATCTGTTACAATGTTATGTACCTATTTTAATTATGGATTGCAGCTATGGTGTCACTGTAGGAAACCAGCCGACGGCGAACAAATGGTAAAATGTTATGACAGAAAATGTAGAATAAAATGGTACCATTCAGCATGCCTACAATTAAAAAAATTCCTAAAGGAAAGTGGTTAAGTGAACTCTGTAAATATACTGCTCCACAAATAAACTGGACCATTTGCATATATTGGTGCAATTTTTAAAAATATTTTCCAAAAGGGCAGTCATGAAATTTTTGGTAACCTTTCATGATTGTGTCACTATAAAAAGCATTTCTTTTCATAATTCTGTTTAAAGAAAACGAAGTCCATTAATAAAATATCATTTTAAAATTTTCAATTTTGCCCAAATATTGATAGTACATTGCATACAAAGTATGCTGAATTGTTGCCAAAGATTTTTAAACGTTCTGGAGAGACTCAAAGAACTATTAATTAACCTTTTTTTGTGATTCCTCTTATTTTTGTGAAATATAGTTTTTTATAGTTTCATAATTTTTTAATTTTATTAATATGATTTTGTTAATTGTTCAGTTAATATTTGAGAATAGTGAAATTAAATATGCTTAATATGAGTATACTATAAAACAAAAGCTTTTATATACAGTGTGTCCCTGGATAGGTGAAACGACTCTTGTGAAAGGTAAAAAATTCTCGATTTAAATTTTCATTTTTTGGGGTTCAGCCCTGCTGGTTAAAGGCGAATTTCCAACATAATTTCAGTTTTGAAAAATCAAGTATGCCTTGGAAATTTTAAAAAACCTATTTTTCTGTGAGGTAAAGTACCTTTTATGTGGCAAATACGACAAAAAGTTATTAAAAAAAGTTGTTTAGAATCAACACATAGGCCTCTATACCAAATTTCAAAATCCTCAGCCAACTTTGATCTCACAATTTCGTTTTATGTTTAGAATTTTACTTTTAACAAGGTTTTTTATTTCATAATAAAAAAACTTTGTAAAAATAAAATTCATTGATTTGGGAAATAAACTTGAAAGAAAATGTGAGAAATCAAAGTTGGCAGCGGATTTTGAAATTTGGTAGAGGGGCCTAGATGTTGATTCTAAACAACTTTTCTTTATAACTTTTTGTCGTATTTGCCACATAAAGGGTACTTTACCTTACAGAAAAATAGATTTTTAAAAAATTTCCAAGGCATACTTAATTTTTCAAAACTGAAATGATGTTAAAAATTCGCCTTTAACGAAGCAGGGCTGAACCCCAAAAAATGAAAATTTAAATCGAGAATTTTTTACCTTTCACAAGAGTTGTTTCACCTATCCGGGGACACACTGTATATATATATTGTGACGTAATGTAATAAATACATTTTTATGGGTGGTCCAGTACATTTGTGGAGCAGTATATAAATAGAATTATTTTGTTATTCTCTGTTGATAGAATTTGTAAATATGTTGATCCTTTATACTTTATCCATTGCAATTCTTTTTCATACTTAATTTAGACATTAGTTATTCTGTTATTTTGCACTGTTATGTAAATATTTTGATTGTTTATGTACCTTAAATTCATTAAAATTTTGTTATAAATTATGGAATAATAAGATTAATGATAGCAAGCTGCTTTCGCTATTAACTTTAAGAGTACCCGCTAGGCTTGTTCGTTTCTCACCGTTATTCTTTGTACCTTCTTTTTATACCAGAATTCCGATTACTGATATATTAAAGCTTGTGAATCAAATTTACATACTGCTCAACATTGATTTGTCAGCTCCATACCGTATGTTTGCATCTGTTGTAAAAAAGCATTATTATAACTAAAATGAAACAAAATGAACTATTGATGTAACAAATTTTTAAGACTTAAATTTACCAATCAGTACGGGAAGTCATAGTAGCAAGTTACGGCATCGATCCATCTCCTGCAACCATGATTAAAGTTTATTTTAGTTAGGATGATTATTTTAATTTACGAGGATAAATTGAAAAGTCCCCGGCCTAACTTAGATAGGATACAAATTTGCGTAAAGTTTTTACGGCGTTATATTGTTTCAAGATTTATCAGTCTGGCTCTGGAATAGCAAAACTTTCTGGAAAATAATAATTGTTTGACAGACTGTCAAAGTTGCTAAGGTTTTGCATGCTGTAAGCATGGAGCAAGTTGAAATTCGTGCAGCTATTAAATATTTTCATATTAAGGGTTTAGCTCCAAAAGAAATAAAAGATGAACTAGACGGCACATTATGCGAATCTTCCCCTTCATACAGCACAGTTAAAACTTGGGTTGCGGACTTTAAACGTGGTCGCAGGAGTACAGAAAATGCACCGCGTTCAGGAAGATCAAAAACACCCACCACAACAGAAATTATCGAAAAAGTTCATAAAATTGTCTTGAATGACCGGCGATTGAAGTTGATGGAGATAGCAGATACTATGGGCATTTCAACAGAGCTGACATATTATATCCTAACTGAAGTTTTGGGGATGAGAAAGTTGTATGCGCGATGGGTGCCGCGAAAAAAATCTTGAAAAACGACGCGGGTTAGTAAAGAAAAAAATTCTGTATCATCGGGATAATGAGCCCTGTCACAAGTCAGTTATTGCCATGGCGAAAATTAATGAATTGCTGTTTGAATTGGTACCCCATGTCCCCTACTCGCCGGACTTAGCTTCCTCAGATTTTAGTTTATTTCCAAACTTGAAAAATGTCATGCTGGAAAGAAGTACGAGTCCGATGAAGATGTGATTGCTGCCACAAATGTCTATTTTGACCAATTGGATGAAAGGGCTTATAGGGATGAAATAAGAGCACTTGAATATAGGTGGACCAAGTGCATTGAACTTGACGGGGATTACGTTGAAAAATAAAATTACTGTTTACATGATTTTCGTTTATTTTCTTGTCTAGGCCGGAGACTTTTCAATTTACCCTCGTACATGCTATAACGCTCATACCTGCATATAGCAGAATATATCTACACTGCATCTCTTGTAATAAGGGTAACACCTGTTAGAGATGCCACAATAAATAAATATTAAATAGCTTCAAAATATCCGTTATGCTTTATGCATTAATAGTTATTTAACCAACAAGTGTGTTAATGAAGGCGATTAATAATCGAAACTGTTTAAAGCACGAACGAGCGATAGCGAGTGAGTGCCTTTAATAGTTGAGATTATTAATCGCCCATTAACAAACGAGTTGATTACAAAATTTTTTTGTTGACCACAAAATCTTTTTTTGTGACGAAAAATTTGATTAATAGAACTAACCTCCATGCAAAATATCATCAAAGCGTCAAAATCACAAAAACAGTTAATTAATGAAAAAGAGTGGATTAATCAAAAACAGTGTATTAATGGCGTCTATTAATCCATACTTTTTTAGGAAAAATAATTCATTAATATTGAAATTAAAAGCGGTCAACGAAAAAATTATTTTTCATACTTAATTTAGACATTAATTATTCTTTTATGTTGTGTAGACAGCATGTGTAATTTTATTGATTGTTAATGTAGCTTACATAGTTTCGAAATATCTTTATGTTTCTTATCGTATAGGTACTATTTAATAATTTTTGCTATGTGATATTCTAATTTTGCTTTTTATTAATTGGCCACATGCAGAAAAAGATAATCAAATAATTTTACATTATATAATAAATGGTGGTGGATAGTATTAACGTTAGATCCTTAATTAACTAATTTTAATAATTTTGTAGATATTATTATTATTAAAGTAAAAATAATTAGATTAACTTTGTTAATACAATTTATTTCATAATTATACAATTATAGGAGAGCATAAATTTACGAGTGCAGAAGAAACTGTTAATATCTGATCTACCACAGCAACATCGTCAGTTTTCTTTTTTGCCAGGAACATGGGCATCGTTTCGTGAAGAACTGTATTTTTTTGGCGAAGGACACCAATAACGCGTTGGGACGTGTATTCTGAAAAAAAAATATAATTAAGATAATTATTGTAACAATATACTTGCACTACCTCACGCTTGCTATATTCCTGGTTGATGCTATATCCCTTGGATCGAGTTGCCGTTTCCCTTTTAGAAAAGCAGAGGCGTAATCACTGTGGCCATATGTAGTCCTACGGAGTCTTTTATTAAAACGCCACGATCTGCCAATACAAAATCTTCTGGCAAGAGATTGTTTAAAATCCCACAATCCTCTGTTAGACCTTTATCGCTTATTCTGCCACCATATCCATGTGATACAAATGATATTGATCCAGGAGGAGTGATGCCTATTAGTACCTTTACCGTATTATGTTGTTTGTACGTAGATCATGTAGTACATTGTACTTCAAGGCTACTTGATTTTTCCACTCTCATCTCAAAACAATCGATTATTACTGAAATCTTGTTGCCAAATGCTACCTTGAAGCATTCTGGCATTGATTTAATCACCTGATCTCGTTCAGGCCAAATAACAAAATGTTTCATCCGATGATACATAATATTCAATGTGGTATAAAATACTCTGGAAATTGTTTGTATGCTGACGTTAAACATGTATGCCAATAAACTAAAATCTAAATGTAATCTAAGTTTTATCACCGTTATCAAAAACATGGCTCTAAGCATGTTTTACGTACTGAATTAGGAATAAATATATATAATTAAATGTGAACTGTATATATTGTATGTATTTGGTATAGCATTTGCCATAGTAGACGTGTGTAAAAGATTTTTTTTTTGTAATGTCACAAATAAAGTATATCTATCTAACGCCCAAAACTTTAAATGCGGCATGTGCCGTGGGCTACAACGTCATTCTTCCATGCTCACGTAAAACTTTTACATTCACTGGAAAACTCTCACTTTTCTTAACTTGTATAACAATTCTTTCCATAATTTTTTTTACTGCGTTCCAACAACGTCGTATTAATTAGGACGCCTTCCAGAGGCGAGCGTTTCCTTTCCAGAGACTTTCCATTTGAAAAAATATTTTTTGGAACTTTTCCATACTGCCAATCTCTAGCGTGCTTTTAAAACTTTCTTTAGTACAACAAAAGTTATTAAATTCGTGGTACATTTTAAATGCGGCATATGCCGCGGGTTTCAGCTAGTTAAGAAACATAATGTATTGTTCATGTCGTTCGTCGCGGACTGACGCTTGTTTGGGCCGCTCCGTTGAGACTCTGTTTACGGCAAATTCTCTTTCACAAAAGTGCGTTATTAATATTTGTGCAACATGCCTTTAACTCGACTAGACGCAGATGAACTACAAGCCGTTGTGAGTAAAAAAATTACGGAGATGCTAGATGATAAACTGTTTAAAGACCGGCTAACAGCAATAGTTACCAGTTCAGTGTTAACGGCAATTGCGGATAGCATAGCAGATATGGAAAAACAGATCAAGGCGGTAAAAGAAGAAAATGATAAGTTATCCAATAAAATAAAACGTATGGAAGCAAGTGTAGATAGGATGGAGCAATATTCGCGGAGGTCATGTTTGCGGGTGTTTGGCGTAGAAGAATCTGAGCATGAAAATCTCGTGGAAAAAATGTTGGTCCTAATTAACACGCACATGGGTCTTACAGTAAATGAAGATATGATTGATAGATGTCACAGATTGGGTGCAACTTTAAGCAAAACATCGGAAGGAGCAACAAAACCACGTGTTGTGATAATAAAATTTATTTCATATAAAACTCGACATTTAGTGTTATCTTCTAGAACCAAGCTGAAGGGTACTCGCATTTATGTTCAGGAAGATATGACCAGGCACAGGTATAAATTGTATATGGACGCAAAAACGAAATATGGGAAAAACTCAGTATGGTCCAGAGATGGAGAAGTGTTTATCAAGGAAATTGATGGTATTAAGAAATTACAACCGACATTTTAAAAATTCGTACGAATTATTATTACGTAAATATAGTTTTTGTGCTTTGTCCGATATGCTATTTATTTTCCCTTCGCGGAACCCCGTTATAAGTATGATATTTTGTTTTATAAACACAGCTTGATGTGTTCCGTTTTAGTTGCTTATATTGCATACATCATATCTTGAAAATTGTTGTTGTTTTCTTTGATTACTGGTTATATTAGGTAGTGTTATTTAAATCTAATTTAATAAATTGTTTGTACTTATAGGTGATTCTGCTTTGGAATTTGTTCTATTTTCATATGTTAAATTGTTGAGTCCAGCGGACTGGCTGATATAATTGGCTCAGTGATTCTTATACGACTAATATTTTTGTCATTATTTCTGATAATTTAGTTATTTTTTTTCAAGTATAACTTGACTTTTATTTAGTACAACGTTTTTATTTAACTTCTGTTTATTTTAGGAAAAGCTAATTTATTATGAAAATTGATAATTTTAAGTTTGTGCATATTAATGCATGTTCGCTGGTCCCTAAATTAAATCGCGCAAGAGAATACGCAAATATTATGTATTTTGATGTACTTGCTATTAGTGAGACCTGGTTAAATTCCAATATTCCTGATGAAAATTTAAACATACCTAATTATAAATTGTTTCGTAAAGATAGGACAACAAGGGGTGGTGGAGTAGCTTTATATGTAGCAGAAAAGTTTAATGCAGTTGTTATTAATACTTCCAATGAGATTGAGCAATTATGGGTCAAGGTTAATATCGACAGAAAACAATATGCAATTGGAGTTGTTTATAGGCCGCCTGGTAGTGACTATGATGCATTTATAAATACGTTTGATAGTACGCTATCTTTTGTAGTCCCTGAATTTTGTGAGATAGTTTGTGGTGGTGATTTTAATCTAAATTTATTCGATATTAATGATTCTAAAGTCGCTCAGTTTGAAGCTTTGCTTGAGGGTTATAATTTAACGCAAATTATAAAGGAACCAACGCGGCTCACATCTCTATTGGATTTAATTATATTGTCTGATCCTAGGTTGGTTGTGGAGTCTGGGACAGCTGATTTAAATTTTTCTGATCATGCTGTGGTACACTGTCAGTTAAGTGTGGAGAGTATAACACCGACTGCTCGTTCGAGGACGTATCGCTGCTTCAGGAACTTCGATGCCGGGGCTTTTACTATGGAGTTGGAGTCTATCCCCATGCATTCAATTTTTTATATGAACGATGTAAATGATAAGGTAACCTATATTACGAATAGTATTAATGCACTTATCGATAAACATGCTCCTTTAGTTACATCCGTTTTTTCAAAACGCCCATCCCCTTGGATGACTGATAATATAAAATTGCTTATCTCATTAAGGGATAAAGCATTTAAAAAATATAAAAAATGCAGGACAATAGCTCAATGGGATTATTACAAGCAATTGCGTAATTACACAAATTTAGCTATTAAAAATGAAAAAAGGGCATATCTTCAGTATGAACTACAGAAGGGGGACATCAAACATTTTTGGAAAAAATTAAGCACTTGCAAAGTATATTCAAAACTCAAACCTGATATCCCTTTGACTCTTAGAGATCCTGATAAAATTAATGAATATTTTCTTAATTCTATTCCAAAATCCAATGTTAATAATATCGACATTTTAGAATTTTATAATAATAACATACTTTGTGAAGGTCGTTTCAATTTTAAAGATGTTGATGAAGCTAAAATTTTAAATGTTATGAACACAATTAAAACTAACGCTGCTGGATCTGACGGTTTAAACATATACATACTTAAGTTATGCTTGCCTTATCTATTGCGTTATATTTGTCATATCATAAATTGTTGTCTACAGGAGGGTGTTTTTCCTGAAGTATGGAAAAATGCTTTAGTCACGCCTGTGCCTAAAAATAAAATGCCTGAGGATTTTAAACATCTTCGCCCTATTAGTATTCTTCCTGTGCTTTCGAAGGTTCTGGAGAAAGTGATAGCTGAGCAAGTACGAAACTATATTAATGAATTTAGCATATTACCTATCACACAGTCTGGGTTCCGACCTGGTCACAGCTGCTGTACTGCATTATTGAATATTACTGATGACATAATTGTTAACACTGATCAACATAAATTAACCCTTCTTGTACTCTTGGACTACAGTAAAGCGTTCGACACGTTAAGTCATAAAATACTGTTATCTATTTTAAAATACATTGGATTTGAGCCGACGCCTCTAAAGTTTTTTGAAAGTTATCTTAATAATAGAACACAATCTGTTAAATTATATGATCAAATTTCCACGCCTATGGATGTAAAATCGGGTGTACCTCAGGGATCCATATTGGGACCCTTGTTATACACAATATACACGTTAAAATTAAATAGAGTTTTAAAGTACTGTAGCTGTCATCAGTATGCTGATGATACCCAAATTTACTTGTCTTTTAAACCGGAAGATGTAGGATTGGCATGTAGACAATTAAATGAGGATATTTGTAGTTTAGTACAAGAGTCTTCTAAGCATTGTTTAATCATCAATGCTTCGAAAACGCAAGCCATTGTATTTGGAGCTAAAAACTTAAGACAAGCTGTATTACCAGACATCTCCATTTTAATTAATAACGAATCAGTTGACCTAGTCACTGCAGTTAACAACTTGGGTTTGACAATTGATGCTGAGCTACGTTTTTCACAACAAGTGTCAAAAGTTATCAAAGCTGGATTTTTAAATTTAAAAATGCTATTTCCACATAGACATGAACTAACCGTTGAAGCTAAAATTATCCTGTGTGAAGCACTTGTGCTATCGCATTTAAATTTTTGCAATGTAGTTTATGGCCCGTGCTTAAAGGTTATGGATAAAAAAAGGTTACAACGTGTTCAAAATTCTTGTCTACGGTTCATTTATGGTATTCGTAAATACATGCCAATATCTCATAAACTGAGGGATGCTGGTTGGTTGAATATTCAAAATAGATTTATTCTTCACTCTGCGGTCACATTTCACAAAATTATTACGGAAAAATGTCCTAAATATTTGTGTAGAAAGATAACGTATAGATCGGATGTTCACAATGTAAATGTTCGCTCCAGGGGTCTGTTAACAACTCCCATGCACAATACTGAAAACCTTAAATCTTCTTTTCGATACCAAATCGGCAACATTTACAATTCAGTACCATCTACATACAAGACATTAAATACCGATATATTTAAAAAACGCTACAAAAAAATATTATTTACTACGCAGTCATAGCATGGAATTTATACACTAGGTCTCTATACTACATTTACAATTTGGCTAATATTTGGGTGCTTCGGATATGCATTCGTATGCACTGTACAGATTGTATACATTTGCGCATAGAACGCTATTATTATTATTTTATTCTTTATATTTTGTTAGGTTAAGTGGAAGAGCAACATATGTTGAACTTCGCCTTTTTTCTTGTAGTTACTACTATATGAGAAAATAAAGTCATTTATTATTATTATTATTATTATTATTAAAAGGGGTAAGGGGTTAAAATTATTGATTTTTTTCTTATGGGTGCATTTTAGACTAAAATGAGGTAGAAAAGGTTTTTAGAAATTTTACCCACAAGGGGATGAAACGGGTATTACGCTATAACCTATATGTATAAAAGATAAACCACCAACTCAACAACGCGAATCCGTAGTAAGCCTTGGTACCAGAAACTTGTAATTTGACAAGAAGAGTCTTTGACGTAGCGAAGAGCTAGGAAAAGAGTTTTCGAAATTCCACCCCTAAAAGAAAAGAAAGAGGTAAAATGGTTTTTCACAAATTTCCCAATATCTCCTAAGGCCCTATAATACCTATATCGATTTGGTTTTTACTTAGAAACGTTACCTATACAAGTTCCTAAAAGCGTAATTCAGGTTTGCACACAGATCAACTCCTAAAGGAGCTGATCTAGATTCAGGGGTGAATTATAGAACTTTTCGTATTTCCTATGGTTCCTGATGAGTAATGAACATTGTTTTTGGGCATATGTGTGTTTTTTAAATCTTTAAAAAGTGGTTTAAAGTTTTTATTCTAAATTTAATTCTGAAAAGAGTAAAAATGGGGTAGAAGTAAAAAGAAGTTAAAGAAGAGGTTAAAGTTATTGATTTTTTCCGTGTGTCCAGTTTAGAATAAAATACAAGGATTTCCAAAATTCCACCTCCAAGTGGTGGAAACTGTGCTACAATTTATGAATACAACATTTAATAAAGAAAGAGGGAAGCATTCTAGAGTTTGTTTAACATTTAGAAGAAAAAACATTTGTATTCCGTACGAAGAAAGGGCATTTTGCTAGTAACCTATAATTCCTAAAGATAATAAATTTAAAATATCTACAAATAGAAGTGGTTTATAAAAATACAGGAAATACAGAACTCGCACCTGATATAATAGCTTTTAGTAAATACTGTTACCTAAATATACAGTAGCGGCGAAAAAATGGGACACGTTTTCCTTGTTTCTCAAAATGACACTGACAATTCTAATTAATTAATTTAATCAAAAGTCATTATTCAATTATGAAAAATGCCGGCACTTATTGGAAATACAGATAAAGCGAGCATAATTGCTCATAGGCTCTTGTTGACGCATTTTGAGAATTAGGTCAAAAATTGCAACGGTGTTTTTTGCCGCGACTGTCTACACAAATTATATTTACTTACATGAACTTGCTTATGATTAGAAACTATTTGTGTGTCTGTTCAAGCTCGTAGAAATTTTATTGCTTCAGTTTTTTGTTTAATTCAGTTTTTATAAAGAGCGATCAAAAATAAAATTGCGCCCAGGAGCCCATGAAAATGATGACTACTATCTACACTGCACTTTATAAAGTTACATTTGAACTACAGCATGAGCACTAGAAAGTGGGGAAAGAGCGGGAAATTGTGAATTAAATTCTAGTAATTTTTTGCTTTTATGTTTTTCGCAGGTGTATCACCTCAACCTTCTGGTTATATGTCATTGGTGGCACTGTAAGTATATGTCAAATTCGAAGTAAGCATATTAGGGGTAAAAATACAGTATACGGTCGTATTTTTTCTCTAAAAAAATTCATCAAGACCTAACAACTAACCTAAACCGCTAACCTGAACTGCCGAGAGCGCAACAACATTACTTTAAACATTACGAGACGATAGCTGCACCCACAACATTTTTACATACTCCGCTCTCAGCGCATGCGCAATAGACCGGACCGTATACTGAATTTGACCCAAATTATATAGGTTTTGTGTCAGTTTCTCACAAACCTTTAACCTGCAGTGCCACCAATGACATGTAACCAGAAAGTTGGGGTGATACACCTGCGAAAAAGATGAAAGCAAAAAATTACTAAAATTTAATTGAAAATTTCCAGCTCTTTCTTCACTTTTTAGTACTCACGCTGTAAAATAAACTGTATTATTAGTTCATGTCTAATAACCTAATAGGTATGTAATTTAAACCAAATTTATATATAATAAATTGATATGTAACATAGGTAACCTCAAAAATGTTTGACAGTTCTATGTCAACAAAAAGCATGCTACAGATTACTCATTAGGCAAGTTCTATTGTTTCAATGGCTCCTGCGATCACGTTGGTTTTGATCTCCCTCTGCATGGCCAGACTTTGCTTTCATAACAATTTAAGAATATCTCACAAGTTTATACAATGTAAACTCTCATACGAAATATATATATATATATACAGGGTGGTCCACTTTTTTGTAGCAGGACTTTAATAGTAGACAGAAAAACTTATTTAAAGGCGAAAATTTCATATGAACATAGGCCTTAAAACTCTTCGTTTTAAAGATACAGGGCGTTCAAATTTTCGAAAAAATATTATTTTCTTTTTACAGTATCCCAACCAGGTGAGATAATTAAAATAAATTTGGTATGTAGCTCTAGCGAACCTGTGTTGGTGGTAAAACCAAAAAATGAGGGACAAAAGAGTGGTGTCACCAAAGAGGCCATTAAATGTAGCATTGATCCCACAACTATCGCAATCTCGGGAGTAAAACATACTAGCCGTGGTGGAATTATTATTGAATGCAAAAACCAGGAGGCAGTATCCAAACTTAAGGAAGAAGCGGAAACGAAACTTGGGAGCAATTACAATATTAGTGTGCCAAAAAAACGCAAACCGCGTATAAAAATTGTAGGAATGTCCAACAAAATGACGGTAACCGAAATTGAAACCAAAATCTTGGCCCAAAATCATTTCTTAGAGCAAGGAAAGGCTAATCTTAGTGTAGTACATGTAGGGGATATGAAAAACAGAAAAACGCCTTGTTATTTTGCGTATTGTGAACTAGAGCCCGAAAGTTACAATAAAATACTACAGGAAGGAAAAGTTAACATTGAATGGCACAGGTGCAAGGTATTTGATGCTGTTACGGTCACCAGATGCTTTAAATGTAATGGCTATAACCACAGAGCAAAAGATTGCCAGAAGCAACTGACCTGCTCTAAATGTGCTGGCGCACACAATATTAGTGAATGCAAAGCCGATAAGGAGGAAATTAAATGCGTGAACTGTAAAGAAGCAGTAAATAAACTAAAGCTAAAGATTGATATACACCACGAAGCATGGAATAAGGAATGCTCTGTTTACAAGCGGAAATTGGAAATTGAGAGAAACAAAGTAAATTTTTTAGAATAACTAAATCCGGCACCTCGCAAAACAAAATACTCTACTTAAATATTCAAAGTTTATTGGCTAATTTCGAACAATTGGAGGCGTTAATCGAGATATACAACCCGTCTATAGTAATGCTATGTGAAACATGTGTAACAGAAGAAATTAATCAATGTGAAATCGCTGTTTCCGGATATTCTATTATCCAGTGCGCCTCGGATTCGAGACATACAGGGGGTGTTCTTATGTACATCAGAAATGGTATTAAATACATGAATATTCAGCGCAGTGTGTTACGGAAAAATGCGTGGATTTTAAGTGTCAAAATATCGAAAGGATTTTCGAAAGGTATATATACGCTTATTTATCACAGCCCAAATTCCAGTGATGCCGAATTCCTTGAATATTTTGAATCATGGTGTGACCACTTCCTCGTTCACCAAAATTTAAACACTATTATCGGCGATTTCAATATCGATATGTCGACACAATACACATACAGCAAAAGATTGCAAAGGTTGATTTCATACTTGGGAATGCAGCAGTTACTAAACACATATACAAGGGTGACCCCGATATCAAAGACAACAATCGACCTAGTGATATCTAACGCTATTAATATATCCGTAAACATACTAGATTGCAAAATTGCTGATCATGAAACCTTGGAAATTGTCCAGGAAGCGGAAACGCGTGAAAATGTTATCCAGCAAAAAATGGTTATTGACAAATCTGCTTATTCGGATATAACATATCGAAACAAACTAGGACAGTATGAGTGGGTCAACACTCAAACCCTTAACTTGAATGAAAAAGAAATTTTCCTAGTCGACAAAATGAAGATATGTTATAATGCTTTAATTAGTCAGAAAACAATCAATATAAATAAATATAATCCCTGGTTTACTACCGAATTAAAAAATATGCAAAAACAACGTAATGATTCGTATAAAATTGCTAAACGCAATAATTCTGCTGCAGACTGGAGTTCCTACACAAATATTAAAAACAACTATAACCGTACATTAAAAACTTGTAAAAACAAATATTACGAAAAACAGATTGATTTATCCAAAGGATCATCTAAACTAATGTGGAAAAAACTGAAACAACTTATCAAGAACGAAAATGTCAACAGTGCTGAGTTTGTCGAGTTTGATAACAACAAATTGACTGAACCTAAAAAGATTGCGGAGCAGTTTAATAAATATTTCGTGGATAGTGTTCAAGACATTCACATAAGTATTGGGCCAGCTAATGGTAAAATAAATTTAGGCGATATTGGAAACAATACCACAAGCATATTTAGATTTAAACCAATTACCTTGGAAAAATTACAGAAAGTGGTTTTAAAAATGAGTAACAAATCTAGTACTGATGGTATTAACCCTAAATTAATTTGTGACGCTTTACCAGTGATAGGAGAGATGCTGTTGCAGATTATTAATGAATCGTTTGCAACTGGGATTTTTCCTGAAATTTGGAAAACGGCGATTGTTAGTCCAATACCCAAAGTAAACGGAACAAAAAATAGTTCAGAATTCAGACCAATCAATATGTTACCTGCGTTCGAAAAAATCATAGAACATATAGCTAAGGAACAACTGGAAAATTATTTAGAGGAAAATAAAATCCTAATTAGTGAACAATCAGGTTTCCGAAAAGATCACTCTTGTGAAACTTCATTAAATTTAGTTTTAGTGAACTGGAAAGAGGATATAGAACATGGGAAAAAATAGTAGCAGCGTTCATAGACCTGAAAAGAGCATTTGAAACAATCGACAGAGATCTGCTCTTAGCAAAAATGGAAAAATACGGAATAAAAGGATTCGAATTAAGATGGTTCAAGAATTATCTATGTGGCCGGCAGCAAATTACTAGATACGAAGGTGAAGATTCTCGAGCAGTTGAAGTGTGTTTAGGGGTTCCTCAAGGCTCAATTTTAGGCCCTCTTTTGTTTATCCTCTACATTAATTATATAAACTCAGCAGTGCAAGGTTGTCAATATAACTTATTCGCAGATGACACTCTGGTAACTAGTGCCGATATAAATGTGAACGATGCAGTAAATAAATTAAATAGTGACCTGAAAAATATATCTAAATGGCTAAAATTGAACAAGCTTAAGTTAAATACATCTAAAACAAAAGCAATGGTTATCAGTAGCGGACGATTATTAACCGATACGATAACTAGTGTAATTGTTGACGATGTAGTAATTGAATATGTCCCTAAAATAAAATATCTTGGAATTGTAATAGATAATAGGCTATCTTTTAAGGAACATGTGGATTTTGTTGTAGGTAAAACGGCTAAAAAAATAGGTTTCTTTGGGCGAATCAGTTCCAAATTAAACTTGTGGTCGAGGATACTTGTTTACAAAACAATTATTGCACCACATTTTGAATATTGTGCTAGCGTGTTATTCATAGCCAACGAAGGTGAATTGCAGCGTCTACAAAAACTGCAAAATAGAGCAATGCGTATTATTCTATTTTGTAATAAACGAACCAGCATCAATTTAATGTTGGAAACGCTGCAATGGCTTAGTATTAAACAGCGAATTTATTTTAATACGTTAATTCTGATCTTCAAAATTGTTAATAACAAATTACCTGCATATTTAAATAAATTTATTGTATACAATAGAGATATACACAGTTATGAGACAAGAAGTGTAAATAATTTTAGATTACCTACAACAACGAAAGCGTGTTCACAACAAAATCTATATTACAAAGGTTTAAAATTATATAATGAAATGCCTGATGAAGCGAAACAGGCAACAAATGTATCGCAATTTAAAAGGTTATGTTCTAACTATGTCAAATCTGTTTGTAAATGAATTATGTGTCTTTTTTTGTAAACATCTATCTTGATGAATAAATTTACTTACTTACTTACTATCCTAAATGGTACTGCATTCTGTGACAATATCAAGGCCCTCGATCGACCAGTGGCGGAGATGTGGGGTTTCGCGATCAATAAATTTAAAAATTCACTAGTACGACCCAGTTCAAAATCGAAATTGTTTATTTCTTCAAAAAAAGCGTTTAATTCTCTACAAAAAATGTCTCTTTACATTTCCCTGTATCTCCCACGGTTGCGTAGCAATTTTTAATAGTTTGGTCAAATTCATGTTTTTTATTCAAAATAAACTCGAACTAGTTTTGGGGTATAATATTCTAATTAAATAAGTTACATTCTTTATTACTTCATAGTGGACATTGAAAATAAAGTTCTTTAATTTCTTCTTCCATTATTAGCATAAGTACGAAAAACGGCTAGCATTTCCTTATTTTGTAAAGAAACGTGAATATTCTACCTCAAAGCTAGTTCGAGTTTATTTTGAATAAAAAACATGAATTTGACCAAACTATTGAAAATTGCTACGCAACCGTGGGATATATGGAGAAATGTGAAGAAACATTTTTTGTAGAGAATTAAACGCTTTTTTTGAGGAAATAAACAATTTCGGTTTTGAACAGGGTCGTACTAGTGAATTTTTAAATTTATTGATCGCGAAACCCCACATCTCCGCCACTGGTCGATCGAGGGCCTTGATATTGTCACAGAATGTAGTACCATTTAGGATAGAGCTGCACACCAAATTTAGTTTAATTATCTCACCTGGTTGGGATACTGTAAAAATAAAATAATATTTTTTCGAAAATTTTAACGCCCTGTATCTTTAAAACGAAGAGTTTCAGGGCCTATGTTCATATGAAATTTTCGCCTTGAAATAAGTTTTTCTATATACTATTAAAGTCCTGCTACAAAAAAGTGGACCACCCTGTATATATATATATATATATATATATTCATCGTTTCCCACATACGACGATGCGAGTTTTAGCGGGAAATAAAATCGTTGTATGGGCTAATAGACATAATAAATGGTAGTTGTGAGCTGTCGGTAAAACAGTTGTTTAACTTGCATGAACCGAGCCAAAAATAATGGCGGGATGTAGTATTAAAAGCATTGAAAATCTTAGTTTTAAGTTTATTCATGAAATATGTGGAAAATGTTACTACAAATTGTTTATACATAACTAACAGGTGTTAAATATTATAAAATTTGTTATGTGAAGTGCAGAACTACATGAATGAATGAATTAATTTAGTCTCCACTCCCCCCTTTGTTTAATATATGTCACAATATGTATGTTGTCACAAATTCGTTTTTTGGCAATTTTTGTTAATTTAAGGTTTAAAATTAATGATGCATAGGTAATGTTAGACAAATTATTATTGAAGAAACGTGTTTATCAACTTGTACAGGGTCCACCAACCTATTTTAAGTAGGTCTCACTAGTTCGTGGACCCTGCATTATTCATAAAACTTTTACAGCTTCTAATCACAGTTTCACCATTGAATTAATAACAAATTCGCCAACAATAATTACCATTGCTTAAAGTTAAGTAATTTTAAAGCTCCAAGTATTAGATGATTAAAATGTTCCAGATTTTATATAAAAATCAGTTGTATCCTTTTTATTCTAATAAATTTGAGTATTCCCTTCAACTAGATGCACTTCTCACAATTTCAAAGTGCTCTAACCCCTTAATTATTAAACAAATAACAAATACTATTGAAATCTCTCGAGTAGCATAATATACAAATTATTCAGAAAAAAAGCAATATCAGCACAGCGTATTAATAAATATCTAGATATAATGAAACAAGTAAATCCATTTTTATATTTTATTTAGTAAGCCATTTCCTATTTACATTCAAATACAAAATATAACAAAAGTACACTTCAACGTATTTTTACTTATAATCTAAAATATTACATGGAACACCTTTGGCAATGTTTACAATGGAAATATTAAAATACAGTGAAGAAACCATATAATTTAAATGGTAAAAAGTACACACATGCATTTTTAATTATCCAAACTAAAATCTAACAAAATCATATTTTAAAAGTGATACAATAAGAAAATAGCAATTTAAAAAAATAACAAAACTGCTAATCGTGTTGAAAACTTTTTGTTAAATAACAGAAAAGCATTTGGTAAAAATAATGGTCAGCCAAAAAACCAAAAGCAATAGTTAGTTACCAGTTGACAATTTCTAAAAAATATCTTAAAAAACATAATACCTTCATTAGATTAGCAGGCAAGTAGAATTGAAGTTCTATAGTAGTAATTTATGATACAAGCGCGTAAAGCTACTCTTTCGGCACGAATGGAGTAGAATTAAAACGCGAGTGAGGACTTTCAAAACGTGTTGTACAGGTTGTTTTTTTTTCGTTGATATTATAGGGTACATACTAAAGGGTAAGAAATACAAAAAAACTAGTGTACATGTCGTGTCCTCTTTTTTAGTGGTTAGGTTAATGGCATAATCAGAACTACGCTAACTAGATTTGTTTAGGAAATACAGGCTGTATTTTGTAATCTCTTGTAACTTCGTAATTAGCGGAGTTACAAAAAAAATTGTAAATATAAAAAACATGCAACGTTTTACGTAGAATCCAACGGTGTACTTGAAAAAATTATAAGGGTGGGTATTTTTGAGATATTTTGAAAATTATAATTTTTTAATGGGACACCCTATATCTGGGTAGCTCATAAAATTACATTGTTTTTTACCATTGCAACGATATATAATACTTATTATTCTATTTTATCCTAAATAGCGAAAATACCAAAAAAACCCAAAATAATACGATCTTTTTAGTTGGCCATGGATTGAATCGTAATTGTTTTTGGTAATGACATTTCAACGTTTTTTTCGAAATAGGAAAGTGTCAACAAGCGAAAAAAGATTTTTGTAGATGTGGTATAAAACTCCAATTTTTTCTAATTCATAATTAATATGGGACAAATATTCTTTTTTTTCCAAATCATAATTATGCAAAATTTTGATTTTAAGATATTCTTGCTTACGATTTTAGAATATTATAAAACTAGTATTAACTGTCATTAAAACAAAAACGTTGAAATGTCATTCTAAAACAAAAATAAGGGTGACTCAATCTATGGACCACTAAAAAAAATCTTAATTGTTTTGGGTTTTTTGGTATTTTCGCTATTTACAATAAAATAAAATATTAAGCATTATATATCGTTGCAATGGTAAAAAGAAATGTAATTTTATGAGCTATCCAGATACAGATCTTATTAAAAAATGATAATTTTCTAAATGTCTCAAAAATCAAAACCCTTATAATTTTTTTAAGTACGCCGCTGGATCTACGTAAAAACTCGCATGTTTTTTGTATTTACAATTTTTTTTGTAACTCCGCTAATTAAGAAGTTACAAGAGATTACAAAAAACAGCAGATTTGAGAATCACCCTGTATTTCCTAAACAAATCTAGTTAGCGTAGTTCTGATTACGCCATTAAACTAACCACTAAAAAAGAGGACGAGACACGTATACTACTTTTTTTGTATCTCTTAACCTTTAGTATGTACACTATAATATCAACGAAAAAAAAAACACCCTGTACACGTAGTTTTTTTGGATAGTGATCTCTTGGTCGAAATTTAGTCGAAAAGGACTTCGGAATGACAACCGTCAAATTGACATTTCAATAAAATAGTAAAAAAAGCGTACTTTTTTTCACGATTTTTGCATTAAAAAAAGTGGAACTTTCAATACGATTTTTCGTTAAAAAAAACGACTTTAACGATCACTATGCAAAAAAGACCTTTTACACACTATTGCATACTAGATTTCTTCTACAACCAAACATTTCACTTTTTTATCATACGTAACCCAAAATACATCTTACTTTTACGCTCCAAGGTTTGTAAAGAATTTTTTATGCACTGCGTTTTAAAAATTGACACGTTACAAACTAACTAACGTGTTCAAAGTATCTACTTTAGACACGGTTGTAGAAAAAATCAGTTTACAAACATAAAAACATGATTTAGTAACTAACAGATAATAAACCACAAATAATGCAATAATTTAAAAATAGCAATATCGGTAAACCAAAATAAAACAACTTTCAAATAATAATGACCATGTGGATTACGAACGCTTGTTGTTTCGTATGATGTTGCACACGGCCGTTTTTATAACAGTCGAGGTTTCACACTGCAAAGAGGGGTACTGCAAGTTGGCTTCTCGTATCTCCGGGAACGATGGCACTTTTCGCAGTCGTATGGCATCTCTAAAAGGGGTTTTTAATGCCATTAAAGACTTCGGAGTGCAAAGTACCGTTATCAGTCGAACCTACAAATGTTTAAAGCTGTTAATAACATAAGTATTTAAGTAAGTAGTTATGGCTATGGAATAGTTCCTAATTTATGAATGAAACTATAAGTCACTTAAAAATAAAATGTTAAACTTGACATAGTATAGTATAACGTTGTTGCATTCATAAATTAGGAACTATTTCATAGCCATGCTAGATGACATAATTTTTAATGGATACCTATTGGAACACATTTAGTCATTAAAAAATTCTGCATCCAAAAATTCGAAATTTCTAGTTTAATTTTTAAATACGTTCAAATGTCTAAAAAGCACGTTTTGCAGTAAATTTCACTACGCGGTGATACTACTTCTCAAGAGGTCCAGAGCATTAAGTAGATTACTATTATTACACACAACTGTCACATGATAGATATCATCCAATCAGAACCATGCATTTTTTTTAAATCGACCAATCCCAAACTGATTACCTGATAAGCTGCCTAGGGAAACCGTTAAACTTCCTAGTGCTAATTATCGACCCCGTAGATGGTGTCATAATTTGAAATAGAAATGCAAGAAACAAGCAATTTGAGTTTTTTGGCATTATTAGATCAATTTTAAATCATAATTTGTATAGGCATTAGCAGCCGGTCTTATAAAGGCCACTAATCTGACGTTAACTTTAATTCGCTGTTAAAATAAACAAAAGCGCATCAAAATTTGTTTACTAATGAATAAAATGTCATAAGCACTGACGTTTTGATGCGCTTTTGTTTCTTTTAACAGCGAATTAAAGTTAATGTCAGATTAGTGGTTTTTATAAGACCGGCAGTAGGTGTAATAATACATAGTAATTAATATAACAAGGGCGAGACATACTTACCGATAATTTTGCATACGCCAAGGGTCGAGTGCTGGTTGCAATGAAAATTGTCCCGAGGGCAGTTTTCTAAGGGCACCCAGCACGATGATTCTTGACACGGGCAAAATTATATGCAAGTGTGTCACCCGCGGTTATATTTTGAAGATTATTACACAAAACGCGTATACGAATTATGATTTAAAATTGATCTAATAATGCCAAAAAACTCAAATTGCTTGTTACTTGCATTTCTATTTCTAATTATCACACCATCTACGGGGTCGGTAATTAGCACTAAGGAGCTCATCAGGAAATCAGTTCGAGATCGGTCGATTTTAAAAAAATGCATGGTTCTCATTGTATATTTGTCATGCGACAGCTGTGTGTAATAATCTTCAAAATATAAACGCAGGCGACACACTCACATATAATTTTGCCCGTGCCAAGAGTCATCGTGTTAGTTTCCCTTAGAAAACTGCCCTCGGGACAGTTTCCATTGCAACCAGCACTCGACCCTTCGCGTGTGCAAAAGTATCAGTAGTATGTCTAGCCCTTGTTATATTACTATTGATTAGAAACGTTATTAATAAGATAATAAAATAATTAAATTATAGTACATACATCTGGTTTTAAATTTCCATAATCGATGTGATTCCTCAAATTAGCTCGAATACAATTTGAAAGTACTCCGTCGTTGCGTTCTCTTGTTCTTCTGTCCAATCATCAAAGGTTATTTTCTGGTGTTTTTGGCGACACGTATCGACTACGGCGGGCTAAAGAAAGATATTCCATTAGCGAATGTACAATTTATTAGTAGGTTAACAAGTACGAAGAAATGAACACGTATGTGGCTCTTACCCTTTATTTTTTGTTTCTTTCGGTGTGACACATTGGGATGGAAAAATGACGATTTACTTGAAACGCTGGAACCCTTCGGAACAGAAACTCTATTTCAAACTACATAGGGATTCAACTGCAACTTACTGGTTGATGGTCCATGTCTCTTTGTCCGAAGAGATTTTAAAACTTCTTGACGAACTTGATGACCTGCAAAAGAAAACGTTAAATATACAGCTTCAGTTCGATATCAATAAATAAAAATTTAAAGAATTTTGCAAATACTACGTAGACGTAGCAGTCTCTGTTGATATATGATCAAAAATTAATCTTATCTAGTATGGCTATGAAAGAACAAATTGCTGCCTTTAAAACTGGGTCAACTATATTTTACTTTTAGGTTAGAGAAGATGAAGTGTCTATCCGATCGGCGCAGGCTTATTTGTTGGACAATTACACGACTTACGTGCAAATTTGTTTATTTAGTAACTAATTTAAAAAACAATTTTAGCGGTAATTAAAAAAAAAATTAAATAATTGCTGATAATATTGTAAGTAAAACTTGTACACAACCTATCTTGTAAAATTGTTTCGTTAAGAAGATATGGCTACTAAAGTTCACACTAGAAATGTTTTTTCTCCAGTGTCAACTTCTTAATGGGTTCATATACAGTTTTTTACTAAACATTAGGGATCGACTGATACAGGTGTTTTGGTCGATACCGATATATACCTAATTCAGCCAATATGGCCGATACCGATTATCGGTTGATCCCAACTAAAAATAGTGTTAGAAATCATCTGTCGAAGCTTGTGCCCAACCTTATAAATCACCCTGTGTAGTGTTCCAAAAAAACAATTTTGACCGGATACTGTATAAGCATCACTTTTCTTTATTGAAATAAAAAACTAACAAACAACGGGAATAGACTGGCAGAAATTCCCCCTAATTTTCAAAACTAAGTATAACTTTTTGCCGCTTAACTTTTTTGATTGAATCACTTTAAATATTTTATTGCAAGATTGTACAGCATTTTACTTTAATGTAGTAACCCTATGAATTTTTAAATCGACAATTCGATATATACTAGAAGATACTCCAGTAAGTTACTTTTTCTCAATAATACGTAGTATGTTTCAGGATTTTTCATTCAATGATCAAACTTAGAAATACGTCAATGTTATATAAAATATTAATATGTATTTTTCAACCGTAGAATCACGAGTGCTCAACTCTTGTTGGAAAGATTACAATTTTATAAACAATTGATTACTTAAATTAAACAAGAAGAAATTGACGTAAAGACATGAACGCTTAACGTTGAGGGTTCTTTTCCTAAGGGTTTAACCGAGTTTAATTGCTTTCTAGCAATCTAGGCCAGTCAATAGAGACATTCTACCTTGCAAAAGGTCAGGCAAAGTTCTAATTTGGCATACTTGTAGAGTCGCATGTCCTAATCGACATACTAAGTTTGCGACCTTGAAAGGGCTCCGCTCGCAACGCCATCTTGCTAAAAAGGTACCAAAAATCAGTTTTTCGTATATATCTCCTCTCCTCTGACATCTAGGCTGAAAACAGTTATTACAAGAATTGTAGGAAACAAAATTGCCTACAACTTTTGTCTGAAACTTTTTTTTTGTCAGATGAACAATTCATTAGTTACAGTTACGTAAGGCAGAGCAAATTTTCGAAATTTGCGAAAACGCTCCACTTTTCGTCGAAACTTCGGTTAATATCTATTAATTGTTACTAATTCAAGTTTTTACTCATTTTCGCACAACAGTGCGGATGTAGTAAGAAATATAGAGATAATATGGAAACAGACTAAAAAAGCAAACTTCCGCAGACGTACATTTCGACGAGTCGATGGTTCCAACTGTTTCGCAAGAACGATTTCTAGCGAACGAAAAGCATAAAATTCGCTTGATTCCGATGCTAAAGAGGAAATTCGAGGATTCCAATTTCACAGTGAAACAGGCTATACAGAAGATGCAGATACATTGATCGTCAACACAGCGATCAGAATGTCCTCATCTTTTGATTCCGTTTTCATAGTTGGAGAAGACATAGATCTTCTAGTTCTGTTAACAACACTAGCAAGAACCCATCCCAATATTTACTTCCGAAAGCCAGGAAAAGGAAAGACAGTAGAAAAAATATACTCTCTCCAAAGTCTACAGCATGGAGAAGCAGTGGCAGACAACATACTGTTTTTACATACATTCAGCGGCTGTGACACTACGTCTTCTCTGTTCAACCAAGAGAAAATGAAGTTCCTACATATACTCTAAAAGTACGAATACCTGAGCCAAACTGTACAAGTCTTCAAAGAGCCAAATGCCGATTCGAAAGTCGTAACTAACGCAGGGGAAAATTTCCTAATCACGCTTTACGAAGTTCCAAAAGAAAACGTCACTTTGGATTCTCTTCGTTTTCAAAATTTTACAAGATTCGTTACAAAAAATAAGTTCAATCTTGCTGCTTTACCACCTACAAGAGAAGCTGCACGTCAACATTCTCTTCGGACCTACCACCAAGTTCAGAGTTGGTACGATATAACAAACAATCCAGAGGAATGGGGATGGCAAAGAAGCAAATTCGGACTCACACCAGTAACAACCACAAAAGATCCTGCTCCTGGGGCACTACTGAAATTTATTTCATGCAAATGTAAAAAAGGATGTGGTCGAGCGTGTGGTTGCAGAAAAACAGGCTTGAAATGCTCCGTTATCTGCACATTTTGTAATGGTGACTTGCGAGAATATTCCACAGATTTTGATAGACGCTGAAGATAACGAAACAAATGACGAGACATTAGTTGACAGACTACTGACGTTTGACGATGACGATGAAAGCGCTGAAAAAGAATCAGAAAAGGATGAGAGCGATTGTCAAGAAGAGGTCGAGATCAGACAATCTGGACCATCTAAGGCATCTTAAAGAACTCGAAGACGTAAGTAAAGTCGTGGATTAGGCCTACTGGGGATACCACATAAAAAAACGCGCCGTTTACTCTACCCAATGGTGGTGTGGAAATGAGTAAAAACTCGAATTAGATAACAATTAATAGATATTAACCGAAATGTCGACGAAAAGTGGAGCGTTTTTGCAAATTTCGAAAATTTGCTCCGCCTTATGTAGCTGTAACTCATGAATTATTCATCTGACAAAAAAAAGTTTTAGACAAAAGTTGTAGCCAATTTTGTTTCCTACAATTCTTGTAATAACTATTCTCAGCCTAGATGGCAGAGGAGAGGAGATATATACGAAAAACTGATTTTTGGTACCTTTTTAGCAAGATGGCGTTGCGAGCGGCGCCCTTTCAAGGTCGCAAACTTAGTATGTCGATTAGGACATGCGACTCTACAAGTATGCCAAATTAGAACTTTGCCTGACCTTTTGCAAGGTAAGCCCTAATTTATGTCTCTATTGACTGGACTAATCATAGCAAATAAAAAAAACCAAATCTGGTTAGACAAGTATTTTGCACGAACGATCTTTGATTGAAGAATTAACTGAATAAATTATAGAGAAAAGTCAATACGTCAAATTTTACGTTTTTCAAAATGCCCAAGCATCGTGGTTAAATGTGAACAAATTAAGCTACTGCCGTAGACCTCTTTCGTTTGATACATTCCAGAAATTATCCAACCCAGTAGGGTTTTCTGTAAAACTGGCAGATTCTTGCCCAGGCTAATTTGGCCGATACACAATAGTTCATAGAAATGACCATCGCCGATTAACATGTCTACGGGCAAGAATTTATTAAAAGTAGTATCAGCTAATCCGATGTTTTTGAGTACGTTGAAATTTGATCGATCAAACGACACGAGAGGTAAATTTTCAGTAATTTTTAAAATAACTAAAGAGTTCATATTTATATTAAAATTACTGTGTAATGATGCTATCTGAATGTTACTACTGGAATTACACTGCGAAGCTTTAGAATTTAGTCCAACTACTGTAGTAGCAACCGTTTGTCTTTTTAATTGCAATTTATTTGCCAAATCTTCGGTAATGAAATTAGCGTGGGATGCAGAATCTAGTACTGCCCTAGCATTGTGCCAGTTATTGTTAATATCTGTGACTTTAACCCATAGTCCAGTTACATTAGACGGAAAACCGCAGCATCTGCCGAAAAAATCCAAGTGAACTGAAATTTTGCATACACCTTTATTTTGACATTAGAAATAATTGCTGCGTTCGGAAAGGTACCTCCGACAGCTCCGTTTCCGAAATAAGTTTTTCGCAAATATCTCGCTTTCTATGGGTCGTATGACTGTTTTAGTTATTACAAAAAGTGAAGGCTAGGAAATTCTCTACAAAAAATATTCTACAGGTTTTTTACGTACAACTAACCATTCAGTAAATAACACACTGTTAAGTTTTGTAGACGGGTTTTACTTCTTTTTACGATAAACGGAGTATTGGAGCGAGGGTCTGCTGGGTGACATTTCCCTTACTGTATGCAGTCTTACATCTCCGATGCCTAGATATCAAAACCATTATAAAATAGTTATTTTCATTACAAGCGTCGAAAGTAGCAAATATCGTGCGAGTGTTGATTACACAAACGAGGGCGTAGCGAAGGGAAGCCCGAGTGGATCTAAAACACGAGCACAGATATTTGCACTTTCGGGCGAGTTATGAACACTATTTTTTAGACAACCACTCAAAGGAAATTCAATTTTTAAGAATTGTTTTTATTTGGTTTTGCAAAATTGATTGTTATATTATTATTGGTACAATTGGCAAAAGCGTCTGGATGATTTGAATCACGGTCTGCTGAATTGTGTGACAAACGTCAAAGTGACGTTTGTCACACAATTAAGCAGGCCGTGATGTGAATAACTTTGTGCCGTTACGATATGACTAGTACGATATAATATCGTGCTAGTGTTTGAAATTGTCAACTTTCTGTGTTAGGCTGCTGTCGCGATAATGTTACTTTCATATATGGTCGTCTAAAAAAATATTTTACAATAAATAATTTTTTCTACATCTGCTTGGATAAAAACCTATTATCAAATTCATTTGAGTTAGTTACGCCATTATCTAACTCAGTTAGATAATGAAATCAGATCCATTTGCATTACGTAATGAAACTTATTACGTAACTCAAATTTGATTACCTAACTGAAATAGTGTTAATGAATGACATTTTTCTACTAAAATATTTTTGAAAATGACAGATCTGACATTCTCTTAATGCACTTTTCTCAATTTTGGGCAGTTGTAGATAAAAAAAATTAAAATTTATGTGTGAGAATGCATCATATCATTAATATACTTGTGTGCTTACATAACTCGTGCTACGCACTCGTTTGTAACTTACACACACGTATATTAATGATGCTCTTATCCCACTTTATAGTAAATAACTATTATTTACCACTTGTGCCAGGTTCTGTAGACACGTCAGACAGCTGTCGTCTGACAGATGGATATTGCCGTGGCACATCCTCCCTTACGATGGTTAGCTCCTCACTATTCCCCCTTGATGTAGATGGTATAGAAGCTTCGAACTGAGCTAGTATCCCTATAAATTACAAATATATACTAATCAGCAGAATGCATACATACTGAGAATTGATAACATACCCTTCACTTTTTCAGGAGTTTCATATTTCTCCTGTAAAGGGTAACAAAAGGAGTTTTCTTCTGTTGAAGTTTCATGAAACCCTAAACAGTTTTTAAGAGTTACACTTCAGAACTTTTGAACACAGTAGATATCTTACCTGGCAAATTTATAGTTGGCAGTTTCCCATTGCTATCAATGCACATCTCCGAAAAATGTGTTTGGCATACAACATAGGAACCTAAAATGCGTTTATCTTCTATATTGCTTAATTTCAGGTTTCCTATACGTTGCAGCCAAACGACACGCACACGTTTTTCGCTGGGAAGTGAGTACCTTGGTGTTTCTTTATTGCTACAGCCGGGTACGCAGCATTTCCTTTTTCTCAAACCACTCATTTTAAACAATTTCAAGTTTTCAAGAGTTTTATCACAAATTTAAGGAGCACACGAGTATCAACTACCTGCAGCCTTGTTTCTAAGCACAAAGAATGAGCAAAACTGGGCAAACCTCTTTGGAGCACACAAAGGATGGAATGCATTTTGCACAGATGTTTTTAACAGAATTGCAATCCACAACTGGCAATTTTATTAGCTGTCGTAACGGTTGGCGTCAGGCTGTCGGGGACTCCCATACCCCTCCAATCGCATAAATTGCCAGAGAGAGAATATGCTACCTTTGTCAGACAATCCTACCTTCTGCCACGCATTACTAACAATCTGTACGAGTCTGCGTATTCCAGTGACCATAACCTGATTACACCCACAAGACAAAAACAATGCCCAGTGCAAATACGTTGGAAACGAAATGCGACGTTGCCATTTAAAATTCTAGGAATAGACAGCTGTCAGCAGCATGGTTGCCGGACCTTACTTTGGATTGACATGTAATGGAAAATTTGTCTTAAAAGTCGCTTTACATATAATATACCGTGCTTGTGTAAAGTCTGGAACTATCCAAATAGAACTTTTATCAAATGTTTTTGAAAGAAATCCTTGGACACGTCAATTTTTATTTTAAATAAGACATATTTTATTGAAATTATAACTTTTAGATTGTCTTCTGTTTTGAGTTATGAGCGTATTTATGATAAAATCAATCGTCGCATGTATGTTACATCATGACTGGAAGAAGGCGTGACAGATTTGGCTCATTTTTGTTGTTGTGTTTCTAATTGCCAGAACAAGGTTTGTATGAAAGAAAATTTTGGGGAAGTCCACCGGAAAAGTCGGAAAATTCGAAATATCAAAAAGATGATTTTCTATGGTATTTTTGTATGGGATTTCGAATGTTTTCGTTTTTGAAGGGCTTTTCGAAGAGAAAAATGGGAGTGGAAAACTCGTAAAATATATAAAATATACTGCTCCACAAATGAACTGTACCACCCATAAAAATTGTATTTATTACATTACGTCATAAAATATGCATATAAAAGCTTATGTTTTATAGTATACTCATATTAAGCATATTTAATTGGACTATCCTCAAATATCAACTGAAGAATTAACAAATCAGATTCATAAAATGACAAAATAATAAAATTATAAAAAAAACATATTTCACAAAAATAAGAGAAAATTGAAAATAACATTTTATATAAGAAGATTTAAAACCGAAAACAGTCAAAATGGAGCAAAACTCTTCTCACACTAAATAAGAGAACAAAAGAGAACATTTTATTAGAAAAAAAGATAAAAAAAGATCCGTATTAAAAAAGAGAACATGTTCTCTTTAAAAGAGATGTTCTGGCCACCCTATAAATGGGTAAAATGAGGGTTCCAATTTTGTAAGGAAAAATAATATTAAATAGACGTTTCGACTTGAAACTTCGTTGGAGTACTCATAAAAACAAATAAGCAAACCCGTATTTCGTGATTTTACAAAAATCAACCCCTTAGGGGGTGAAATGGGGTCAATAAGCCTAAAAATCGTTATGGGTGTCGTTATTGAGGTATTTTGGGACACTGATTGCGAAAATGGCATTTATTTTTAAGTCCAAGGCGGTGAACATGACATAAAATTAAAACTCTACCTTATAGTGGTGGAACGGGGTTTCAGAGACGAATTATTTTTGGACAGAACAGCGTTTGCCAGAGGTCCTCAAAAAATTGTACCAATTTACAAGTTTAAATTGTACCAAATTTTGAACTTTTTGTACAGACACCAAAAATTGCGTAGTTTTAATCTCAGAAGAAAAATATTAATATTTAGATTTTTCGTCCGCGTTTTAATAGGTTTAGGTTATTATTACAATAATTAAAGGAAAAAACTAAACACATTTTCGTGCGCAAGTTAAAATATCTTAATTTTAAAGCCAGGTGAATTATATATAATTCACTAGGTGGGTTTTTTGAAATTAGGAAATACACTTTCTTTGCTTTTTCCAAGTGAATTTGCAATAGTCGTCACAAAGCATTACTTTCGCTGTCAAATCAATTATGCCACCCAAACGACAAGCAATTGGTCGATCTACACTTCAAACACAAAAGCAAAGGGCATACGAGTTTCAGATACCGATGAGCAACGGGAAGAAAGACTGGAAACCGTTCGAGTACGCACTGCTCAAGCGTGTCGTCGAGATATTTCGATAAATTGTATTTATGGTCCGATTTAGCTCATATTTGGAATGTACGTTGGTTACGCGGAGAGAAATGTTTATACACAAAATAAACCCGGTAGGTGGCGCTGTAGTCAAGATATTTACCAAAATGTGTATTTACGGTCAGATTTAGCTCATATTCGGAATATACGTTGGTTACGTAGACAGAAATGTTTATACAAAAAATAAACCCGGTAGGTGGCGCTGTAGTCAAGATATTTACCAAAATGTGTATTTACGGTCCGATTTAGCTCATATTCGGAATGTACGTTGGTTACGTAGAGAGAAATGTATATACAAAAAATGAACCAGGTAGGTGGCGCTGGAGTCAAGATATTTACCAAAATGTGTATTTACGTTCCGATTTAGCTCATATTCGGAATGTACGTTGGTTACTTAGAGAGAAATGTCTATACAAAAAATGAACCCGGTAGGTGGCGCTGGAGTCAAGATATTTACCAAATAGTGTATTTACGGTCCGATTTAGCTCATATTCGGAATGTACGTTGGTTACTTAGAGAGAAATGTCTATACAAAAAATGAACCCGGTAGGTGGCGCTGGAGTCAAGATATTTACCAAAATGTGTATTTACGGTCGTTAGACGTAAAACTTAATATTTTTTTTCTATCCGGGGGGTGACTTTTAATGTTTCCAAACGGTTTTAAGTTGTTCGGGGCCTTTTTGGTTACAGCTGTTTAAAATTCCACGAAGATTGGGCGTTTATTACCAAAGTTAACTTCGATATGTTACCATATTTTAAATTTAAAGCTAGGTGAATTATATATAATTCACTGGGTGCGTTTTTCGAAATTAGAAAATGGGACAAATAATTTTGTGGCATCATACATGGGTATTAAAATAATATCGCGTAATATTTTTTTAGATTGGCCTCCAGCAGCAAGTTAAGCAAAAACGTAATGTCACTTCAAATAAATTAAACCAAAAGTGTTTTGAGGCGTATCAAATCCCGTCACATATATTTTCTCATTTTATATAAGCAACCGTATTGCACTGTAGTCCATTTACTAAGGAAAAAAAGTTCTAACTTCGTTGACTCAAAACCGATTTTGATATATTTTTTTTAATTTCGGAAAAGTTTATAGAAAAGTTCCCCACGGGTGAGAAGGTGTGCTTTTTATTTTTTCAATTGTTATTAACAAGTAAGTGTTTTTTAATACAGTCTTAATTAAAAAAATTACTCTTTTATTTATTTAAACAATTGCCTGACACTTGATAACATTCATTCGGTTTTTATTTCGTATACAGGGTTTTTTTGGGTCGCTGATCTCAAATTTTGTGTTAAAATTTATCAAAAATGGAAAATAACGTCTTTAAGGTGGCAAAATAGCTTCATTTTTGAATTTTGCGCGTTGCCTCATATCTAGGGGTTTTGGACACGCTTATTATAAATATAGCATTAAGAGGTTAATTTTTATTCTGTACGAATATTATTATTATTTAATAAACATTATATTAACTAAAAGTTAAATAGATTAAATACATTTAACTATAACATATAAATTCGAACGCCTAAAAATGTATTTTCTACGACCTCTTTGTACAATTACCAAAATATATTACTGAATTAAACGATTTGCTAGTTGTGACCGAAGGAGGAATGTTATTACATAAAAACAAATGGCAACTTGTTCAACAGTATGGTGCAATTTTAACTAGTTATATTAATTTTATTGTACGTAATTACGAAAAAAAGCAATTGTTTTTGTCGATCATCAGAAACATCGAATAAATCCCGATGGCTCAAGACGAAAACTGCACCTGATATTCGATTGGATAGAGACAGGTTTAGTTATAGTCTCAGAGAATATAGACGTATTAGTTATATTAACAGCTTTAGCTTCCCGTGATAATGATATATATTTTTTAAAACCTGCCAAATATAAAGAAATATCTTTCTCTAAGAGCCTGTAATTTGCGATATTAAGTAAACATCTAAGAATATAAATGTTTTGAAGTCTAACGACAAGTGGTCTTTTCATATTGGAAAATGTGTGCTACTAACAATTTTACATTTAAAATTAAGGCTTAACACACACAAAGAAATTAAAGATAGACCAGCAAATGCAGCGGAATTTGCATCCTGTTGTTGGGTCACTGTTTATATATACGTCACGTCGGATGGCATTCCGTTCTTGCACAAAAGTCCCAAGGTCGCCGTGTTATTTTATATCGTATTTCTTTGTACCAAGTCGTAGGTATTAGTTTTCTTTATATTAATATTATATTATTAATTGGTTTAATTATACCTTCGTGATTTTACCGATTTGGAACTAGTTGTCCCGCAACGAAATGCTTTCCCGAAATGTCCCGATTTTCCAAGAAAATATGCTTTCACAATTTCCAGTGATTTCTGCAAATTCTGGTTCAAAATTAGTTAAAATTACCCATAAATGCAAGCCACGGATAACAGAGACTATCAAGCTTCTAATAAACTTAAAAAATAAGGCATATAATAGGTATAAACATTCCAAATCATTAGCGCATTGGAAATATTGCAAATCGATACGAAATTCTGTGACTTTAGCTACAAAGGAGAAAAAAGCGTATTTTAACTTTGTATTTGATGGCTATGATACTAAATCCATATGGAGGGAAATTAAATCTTTGTGTGTGAACAATATTAAAAGCAACAATACCATACCAGAACATTTAAGTACACCCGATTCATTAATAATTGTTTCATAAATAATGTACCAAACGTCAACAATGATAACAATAATGTATTAGATTTTTATAAAAACCACAAACTAAATGAACTCAGTGTTAATATTGCGGATATTGTCGGAATTATAAACTCGATTAAAAGTAAATCTAAAGGAATCGATGTACTTAATATTGACTTTAAAATGCGGGTTCCAATTTTGTACGGCAAAATAATATTAAATAGACGTTTCGACATGATACTTAGTACGAGTACTCCTAAAAACAAATAATCAAACACGTATTTCGTGATTTTCTGAAAATCAACCTCTTAGAGGATGCAATGGGGTAAATAAGCCTAAAAATCGTTATGAGTGTCGTTATCGATGTTTTTTGGGACGTTGATTGCGAAAATGGCATTTATTTTTAAGTCAAAGACGGTAGACATAACATAAAATTAAAACTCTGTAGTGGCGGTCACAGACCAATATTATTTTTGGGCAGAACAGCGTTTGCCGGGTCAGCTAATAACGTAATCATTGTCTCGACTACTTTTTTTGCTGCGCAGCACGAATCGGTTCGCCGCATGGCCTATTATAGATATATTGAATATGTACTACAGCACATATGACGCTCTTGTGAAGGCAAAATTACATATTATAGGTCATACAACGATCTTTGTTTTGCTGCGCAGCACGTCTTTGTGCTATATAGGCAATGGCACATATGACGCTCTTTGCTAAATTACATATTATCGGTCATACAACGCTCTTTGCTAAATTACATATAATCGGTCATACAACGCTCTTTGCTTTAACAACTCATATTGTTCCATTTAAAAAACATAGTTATCAATTGTTTTAGTACGTTTGGTGCTATAATTCGGTCATGAGGAATTTTTAGAGTCAATTGGAGTTTGTGTTGCATTTCTTGTTGGATTGCTATTGATTTTGCGTAATTCATGGCCTACTTTGACTAAAAATATTTTTTTTATTTTGAAAAATAATAAGTTCCTAAATTTAAATTTAAGAATGCTATTATAAAGCACTTTTAGTGCTGATTTCAAATATCTAAAAATATACAGGGTCTTCCATTTAAAAAACCAAAGTTGTGTATCACCACGTAAAAATAGGAGGCTATGGCTTAAATTGGTTAACGTCAATTTTTAGGTTGTATACTGGCATTTAAAACAGAAGAAAGTTCTTTTCGATATCTCTATTATTAACAAAGTTACGAGCTGTCTAGCGATCTACAAACACACTGTATACTTTCGTTAATGTAGTTCGTAATATTTTCATCCCTGGATTTGGCTTTTACACTACTTTGAATATAGTTTATCTGCTGTATAATTAATTTTCTACTGTACGAACCTGAAATACAACGAAAAGCATTTTAATAATGTTTAGACCAAGTAATCGAGTATTTTGAAGATTATCTTTAATAATAAATATTCCCAACTTCCAAATCAAGTAGTTTACAATAATTTTTAGAACACCTAAAAACCAAATAAAGAGATTATTAGAAGGTAATAGGTGATCCCATAACCGCACAAACCTTTCCTATTTGTTTAAAAATTCTATTCTACTGAAATAATGCCACTACGACCTCGGTAAATACAAATAAATGTAATGTTTAAGGTAATAAAATGGTTAAATATTAAAGACATCAGAGGACAGAACTTGTAATTAATTCTTAAAACGTTTTTATTAATAGCGAATTCGGCTGACTGCGCCGATGACGTCTTGCTACGAGATTATCTTCACAAAACAGATTATGTTGCAGCCAGAGCGAGCGAAATTCACCATATAAATAACAGGTAATAGGCAACCCTCAACGAATTTTGAAATTTTCCCAGCTTGAGTATAGGCAACCTTCAACGAATTTTGATATTTTCGGAGCTGTAGTATAGGCAACCGAGGCTAACTTCGCAC
Source organism: Agriotes lineatus (assembly GCA_940337035.1). Lineage (NCBI taxonomy): Eukaryota > Metazoa > Arthropoda > Insecta > Coleoptera > Elateridae > Agriotes > Agriotes lineatus. Next base: position 95,677 of record CALNHX010004002.1, on the reverse strand, counting down.
AAAAATCGACCACGTAGTTCTTAAGAAACGGCGTTGGCGCATGCCGGTAGTGGGCGCGTTCATCGAGTCGTTGTACGTACCCTTACATGTGTAAGATTTCCGACGACGTCGTCGCAAGGGCGAAAACTCGCCGTTAGACCGGTTACATACACTAGAAAATCGTCGTATGTGGGAAACCAGGTATATATATATATATATATATATATATAGGTACATTTCCATCGCTAAGACCTCCGCTATACTCGCGGGCGCTCAAGCCTCCACCACACCTGGTGCATATATAAGGAAACTAAAAACATATTTGACTTAAGGGGAGAATGGGTAATAAAGGTTTCTATCGAGGGGTAACACTTTCCTCTAATATTGTAGATTGTATGATTGGATCGCTCTCACCTCTTACAATATATAACATTATTCGCACGCTGAGACCTCCGGCGCTGTTGCCATTTGTTTCACGTTAAAGATAAGCGTTTCAGCATTTTCTCGCTTATTCAGTCTCCTCTACACCCGGAACTCTGTCGTTCTCCTGGTCAACCGATTACGGGAGTACTAGGAGAATGCAGAAATGGAGCACAAACGCCCTCGGCTAATACTGCGATTAGACTAGATTAAGTGTAAGTTACTTAAGCAAGGCATTTGACTAAGACAAAATAGATCACTTAAAATTTTCATTTTTTTAACTTTAAAACATGCAATGTGAAACTATGTTTCGGTAATTTGGAATAAAAAGTTTATTTTCAAATAAATACAATAAAGATAAGTCTCTAGTTGCAACTTATTATTCGGAAACTAATGGAGCATGCACATTGGTTGCCTTTAACAAAACTCTAACATTTGCAACAAACCTAGAAACTAATTTATTATAATATACTGCTCTACAAATGAACTGGACCATTTGCATATATTGGTGCAATTTTTAAAAATATTTTTCAAAAGGGCAGTCGTGGCATTCATGATTGTGTCACTATAAAAAACACTTCTTTTCAAAATTTGGTTTAAAGAAAACTAAGTCCATTAATAAAATATTATCATTTTAAAATTTTGAGTTTTGCGCAAATGTTGATAGCACATTGCATACAAAGTATGCCAAATTGGTGCTGAACATTTTTAAACTTTCCGAGGAGACTCAATGAACTATTAATTAACCTTTTTTTGTGATTCCTTTTAATTTTGTGAAAGATAGTTTTTGTATAATTTTATTATTTTTTAATTTTATGAATATGATTTTGTTAATTCTTCAGTTGAGATTTGAGGATAGTGGAATTAAATATGCTTAGTATGTGTATACTATAAAACAAACGCTTTTATATACGTATATATATATTTTATGAAGTAATGTAATAAATACAATTTTTATGGGTGGTCCAGTTCATTTGTGGAGCAGTATAGTTAGAAATAAATGAAAATTAACACATTGTTTTCATAGATCTCACTTAAGATGACGATTGAAAAATTATTCAGAGAGCGCTATTATCGATTTGGTGCTTTTTTAATGAAAGCGAGGCGTGAAATTTACAAGGTTTCTCCAGTTTTAATTGCTATAATTTGTTTAAAGAGGTTTAGATCTAGCGGATAATACCATTTTCTACATCTTTTGCAATGATTTTCTGTGCTCAATGTATCTAATTTTGAATATCTCAACTTTAGTAGACACGCTTAGCACAGAAAATCAATACAGAGGATGTAGAAAATGCTATTATCCGCTAGATCTAAACCTTATTGAACAAAAATGATGGCTATTAAAACTCGAAAAACGTAGTATATTCACGCCGTGCTTTCTTCAAAAAAGCACCAAATCGATGGTAGCGCTCTCTATGGCCAATTTTTTAATCGGATCGCCATCTTAAATTATTGGGTAAGACTGTTGCAAGTGATAAAACAATTGCTATTTTTTCTGGTTCAATTTCATTAAATGCTGAAGTTTTGATTTGACTAGCACAGGGTCCCTTGAAATGCAACTCTTATCCAAAAATTTTCGGATTTCCGCCGTCGACGGATAATGTTCTTGGTCATATATGTATTTCGAAAACGCCTTCTTTAACAGAGACACCTCTTTTAGAGACCACCCTGGGAACATACACAGTTAAAAATCTCGGATTCTTTTTGCCGTCTGAATTGGTAGAAGTTTTTGTATGATTATTAGTTTATCGCAATCGGAAGATATAATAGAACTTAGGCAAATTATACTTAATTAATATAATATATTATAATTAATATAATAATAATTATTCTTACTCGTTTTTTCCGTTCCACCTCTACTTGATCCTCCAGCCACATTTCTCTTTGAAACATTCCTTTTTTTTGCTCCTTGCCCTGCACTCATCTCCACTCATTGAACTGCTATCCTCGTCACTGTTTATTTTCTCTTCGTTAGTACGTCTTTCCACATTCTCCTCTACATCTTCCAACACAGCTCTGATTAGTTTTTCTCGCTTTTTAATCGTGATTTTAAGATCTTTCATTCCTTCCTCCATTATCGAGCCGACTTCGTTATTGTCCGCTGTGAATATCAAATTTCAATTTATCGTCAAAAATTGTATTATGTTCTTACTATCATCATGGCTATATGGTGGAGAACTGAACTCTTTACTATTTAAATGGTCTTCTTTGGTAAATTTTTGCAAAATGTTCTTAGGTATTTCTTCGTCGCTTCCATCTTTTTCCATATCTTCATCAATTTCCTCGTTACGTACCCCATCGTAATAATAGCTCTTCAACACTTTCAAATCGTTTTCCTCGACATATTTACAATCAATGTCGATGTCTGATAAAGATTTTCCTTTGTGTTCTATGGGCACACCATTTTCGATCATTAGCAACAGTTTTGACAACTTCGCTGTCTGATAAACATCTACAGGAAGGCGGAAAATTAACAAATAAAAAAAATCAATTAGAGGATTTCGAGATCTTACTCATAAAACTCTTCATGAGTCTTAACCGTGTGACCCATGAAATTGGAAAACTGTTTGACATCGCCTTTCGAGAAAGTCAAGATCTGCATTACCGTGGCAATTTGTTTTCTCAGACGATTACTAGTTGTTGTGAAAAAATAAACTTAACATTAACTGTTACTTGTAGCTGTAGCTAATTTGTAAGCAAGTCGATACTCTGTACTGTAGCTCTAATGTATCGAACAGTAGTTAAAACTGATTTGACAGTTAGAATCATGTATAATTAGTGTAATAAAATATTCTCAACAGGTTATGGGTGCAGCACGCTACCTAAACGCGTAAAAGTGTAAATATCCAGTGTAAATAACTCAAGACTAAATGAAAATTAACTCTAATTGGAGTAGTGCATGTGCGGTTTTGTTTTGAACTCGAACACTACAAGAAAAAGTGCGCGTAACGACGTGACGTTCTTTTGTGACATCAAATCAAGAATATAACTGCCAACAAGTGCGTTTATTTAATTATCTTGGGTGAGCTATGGATATATCAAAAATCCCTACAATCAAGCTAGAAGGCGCAAGTAATTGGGATCGCTGGAAGAAGCAAATGGAAATGCTACTAATCTGCTCCAAATCACTAGGTTATATCAACGGAAGCAACAAAGCTCCGATAAAACCGACCGCAACTGGCGATGCTCAAAACGATCAAAACGCCCTAGTAGCATACGAAAAAGCTGATGATGAGTTCCAAGTCAACGATGCTAAAGTAAGGTATGCTCTAATACAATATTTAGAAGATGAACCGTATAAAAAGCTCGGGGTTTGTGAAACGTCGTACGATGTGTGGCAAAAACTACTATCGTTTTATGAACAACGCGACAGCCACCGGCTCGATCGACTTGCAACTAAATTCTTTACTGCTGTAAAAAATGCAAATTCTAGTATATATGATTTTATTACCGAATTACAACAAACTTATAATGATTTTGTTATGGAAATGCGTAGCCAGTACAAAGTTGAACTACCGGAAGAATTGCTTATGCTGCGAATTACAGCAACATTGCCGAGCGAATACGATACTGTGAGACAAATTTGGGAAGCAACTCCACTTGCCGAACGCAAGCTAACTGTACTTATAGAACGACTTCGAAGTTTTGAAATTCGTTCAGCCGAAGACGAAACAAACACCGCCTTTGTTGCCAAATCAAAATTTGCCACAAACCAAAATAAAAAATATTGTTCGCATTGCAAAAAGCCAAGCCACAATGAAAGTCAGTGTTGGTCATTACATCCTGATAAAAAGCCAAAACGAAAAACCAAACAAAACTGCAGAGAAGCAAAAGTCACCAAAAATGAATTAACGAAAGATGATTCATCTGTCAAAAATAATTTAGGTGCATTCTTCGCGTCAGCCCTTGTTGCGTCATCGGAAGGAAATCCAAATCTATGGGTTTTTGATACAGGAGCATCAGCACACATGACATCAAACAAAAATTACTTTCGGTCGTATGAACCATTTCCAATCAAACACATGATAAAAACTGCCGATGGATCGGACATTATAGCTCTTGGCTATGGCACAGTTGACGTCGAAGTTCTTGTCAATGACGAATGGAAAAATAACCAGTTAACTAATGTCTGGTATGTACCCAATTGTAATCCCAATTTATTTGCACTAAGTCCAACGCTACATAAGGGCTGCAAATGGGAGATCAATGAAAATGGCATACGCGGTCTACGAAATGGGTGTGTTGTTATTACTGGAGAACAAATCGATGGCTTACCCCATGTAAACATACGAGTCGTCATACCAGAATCACCAGCAAAAATTTACTTTGCAAACAAAACTGCCAGTCTGCAAATGTACCACGAACGGTTTGGCCATCAAGGAAAAAGTCACGTTAAAATGGTATTAAGACAACGCGGAATTCAATACGAGTCCGACGAGAGCGAGTTTTGCAAAGGATGTGTGTTAGGAAAACAAACACAACGTCATTTCGGATCAAGACACGAACGAGCAACGACAAGAGGTGAAACAATAAATGCAGACGTCGATGGACCAATGTCTGTACTATCACTTGGTGGATCAAACTATTTTGTTTGTTTCAAAGATGATTTTACCAAATATCGTCGGGTATTCATGATCAAAAACAAGTCTGAGGTTGCAAGTAAACTTCAAGTCTTTATCAATGAAGCGAAAACAGCCGGAATCACGATCAAATCATTTAGGTCGGATGGTGGAAAGGAGTTTGACTGCAAAGATGTTCATAAGGTTTTAGAAAACAATGGGATCGAATTCAAGAAATCTATGCCATACACACCACAACAAAACGGTGCTGCCGAACGGGAAAATCGAATCCTGACCGAATGTGCAAGAACCATGATGCAAACAGCTAACTTACCAACAAAATTCTGGGGTGAAGCAATCAACACTGCAGCTTATATTTTAAATCGTACAGGACCGACACCAATCAAAGGAAAGTCACCTTACGAGCTGTGGTTTGACAAGTCCGCACCTAGAATCGACCAAATGCGTCCGTTTGGTATAGAATGTTATGCACTAGTGCCGAAGCAGAGGCGCCGTAAATGGGATGCTCGAAGTCAACAAGGTATTCTAGTAGGATACGAAGGCGACTTCGATGGATATAGAGTCTGGATACCATCGCAAAGCAAAGTTGTTCAATCTGCCAATGTCCAATTCGTACCGGAAAAGCCGCTGGAACCAAGTATTGAAAACTTCATTGATAACTCACAGGAAGAATTAGTTTCAACTGTCGTGGACGAAATTGTTATCAGCAAAAATCAAGGTTCAGAGGAAGATGGACACGAAGATACTGAATCCACCTTGGACGAGAGTAGCGGATCTGACAGAGAAAGTGAAATCGGTGAAAACTCATCTTCACGATATTCACTTCGTGATCGATCAAAGATACAAGCTTCTAAATGGGAAAAGGACTTTCATGTCTACATTACCCAAGGTCAAACGCCAAATACATTCAATGAAGCAATGCAATCAGATGAAAAAGCATCCTGGTTAAATGCAATGAAGGATGAAATCTCATCGCTAGCTGAAAATGAAGTTTGGGAATTGGTTGATTTGCCTGTGGGAAAGCGAGTCATCAACAGTCGTTGGGTTCTAAAAAGGAAGACAAAAGAAAACGGTGAAATTGATAGATTCAAGGCAAGATTAGTCGCAAAAGGCTATGTCCAAGAATACGGTATAAACTATGATGAAACCTTTAGCCCCGTGGCTCGATTCGACACTGTAAGAACAGTGCTGGCAGTTGCCGCAAATGAACAGTTACAGTTGAGACAATTCGATGTTAAGACAGCGTTTCTGTATGGGGAACTAACTGACGAAATTTACATGACTCAACCTGATGGATTTGATGATGGGAGTGGCCGAGTTTGCAGACTTAAGAAAAGTATTTACGGACTCAAACAATCTCCCAGATGTTGGAATCAACGACTAGTTAACTTCCTAACAAAGACTGGCCTAAAGCAATCAACAGCCGATCCATGTCTATTTGTACGCAAACAGCAAGGAAGAAAACTAATAGTAGCCGTCTATGTTGATGATGGACTGATCGCAGGTAGTGATAATATAGTTATCAGCGAGTTCATCAACCAACTGAAGAATGAATTCCAAATCACAGTTGGTCAGTTAGAGAATTATCTAGGAATGCAAATCGAACAGAGAAAAGATGGAACTATCTTTGTACACCAGTCAAGTTATGTTCAAAAGATTATTGATCGATTTAACATGACGAGTGCCAACAAAGTTACCACGCCTCTAGTTGCTGGAGAAGTTACTCAGGAACAAAGCCCTCCTATCAAGGACGTACCATATCGCGAAGCAGTGGGATGTCTAATGTTCCTAATGATTACAACCAGACCTGATTTAGCATACGCTGTTGGAAAAGCTTCCCGAGTATTAGACAAACCTAAGGTGAGTGACTGGTCAGCTGTAAAAAGAATGTTTAAGTATTTACAGGGCACAAAAGATTATGGTATCAAATTTCTACCCAGATGGAAAACAGGCCAACTTGAAGCATACAGCGATGCAAGCTATGCTGAAGACAGAGAGTCTGGACGCTCGACCAGTGGTGTAGTCTGCAGATACAGTGGTGGCATAATTTCCTGGAAAAGTCAAAAACAGTCTGTGTCAGCACTCTCAACCACCGAAGCCGAGCTAATAGCTGCTTGTGAGGGAGCTAAGGAGATAGTGTGGCTAACTAGGATGTTAAATGAATTAAGCCATTTAACTGAGAAGCCTGTATTATTAATCGACAATCAAAGCACAATTAGACTCATAGGAAATCCAGAGTTCCACAATCGCACGAAGCACATTAAAGTACGATTTTACTATGTTCGAGAAAAAGTTGAAGATGAAGAAATTGGTATCAAGCATGTGAGTAGCAATGATCAATTAGCAGATATCATGACCAAACCATTTGCAAGTGCTCGATTTGAAAAACTTCGTGAAATGATTGGTGTTAGTGCTAAATGCAACTAAAAACAAGCGAGTAATGCAAACGTTAATGTTTCGTTTAAGAGGAAGTGTTGTGAAAAAATAAACTTAACATTAACTGTTACTTGTAGCTGTAGCTAATTTGTAAGCAAGTCGATACTCTGTACTGTAGCTCTAATGTATCGAACAGTAGTTAAAACTGATTTGACAGTTAGAATCATGTATAATTAGTGTAATAAAATATTCTCAACACTAGTAATAGCAGCAGGGTTTTGCAAGGGCATCCGTCTAGTGAGCTAGCTAAGTTTTCCCCACTTCACCTTGTGTCCTGCGATCGAAAAGAGGTAGTCGTTATCTTCGAAAAAATACTTGTGTCTAAGTTTCAAACATACTTGTATGAATTCATGGATATTCTTAGGTATTAAGACTACCACTGCTCGAGATCCTTTACCACTATTCAACACCCTCCTGTAACGCGTTGCCAGAACTTTCTCAGTCGCCGATAGCGCATCTTCAAAATCTTTGAAATTACTCTTTTGCTCATTCTTGTAGTCTGATATTTTCATATACTACACATCACCAATTCTTCTTCTATTAAAAATGATGAGTAATGATAGGACACATTGCACAAGAGTTTTGTAGTCATTCATTTTATCCTTATCATCTTTGAAAGCTGCAACATTTTTCTTAGCGATTTTATGTCTCCTCTCTGAAAAGTTTGATATCAGACACCAATGCAATCAACAGTGGCTTGTTCCAATTCTTCTCTTGTAAATCCCTGCTTGCCAAAGAGGCCATTTCAATGTTCCACCTGGAGATTACTAGCTGCTTCATATTGTTGTATCACCCCGAGTTCTCGATCTAAATTCTTTCGTATCTTTTAGAGCTAAATGATACAGATCATCACAAAGCAGTTTTAGATTGCCTCCGAAATGCAATGCTAAGCTAGGTGCAGCGAAGTTTCTATTGGTATGATCGTAAGCAGCTAAATTTTTCACTGCATACAATAGTGTCAAAATGACAAGGACGGAGTAAGTTTTGCATCTCAATTTGATTGATTGCTCATAAGCTTACGGCATTCTGCTAATAATCTTCCAAATTTCCTCATTTTGTTGCTACACGTCTAGACACTCTTTTCCTTTTTGTGTTTCTTCAGATACGAGTTTCCAAAATAGGTTATCAACAAATCCTTTTTCGCAGCAAACGCAATATCATCCCCTCTCATCATATCAAACACCTTTTCCTTCACTTCCAATCGAGCTAAGGTATTTGTTGCGTCCAGCTTGCACGCGGTGAATGTTTGTGATTTCGAAACAGTGTTAGAAACACTTTCTCTATGTATGTCGTGAGTGAATAATTTTACATGCCTTCTCAAATAAGATTTTTTATACAAGCCCTTGCACTGCTTGCATGGATAATACTGGGGATCTTGGTCCTGGCTTTTGTTGTCGTCATCCAAATTCCTGCGTGCGGGCACAGTATCACCGTCGATATACACCGTGTTTTAAACGAAGTGTGCACTATTGCTAACTTCTTTATTATTGGACGTACGATATCGGTTAAATTAGCAAACTAGTAGCATTTTTTCTGTGGATTAGAATGACTAAAACAGAAAAACAATTGAACATCGCCTTCTCGAGAAATTTGAAAAAGTTTACTTTTGTTAAATGGAACACCCTGTATATTTTTGTATAAAACGATTGAAAATCGCGATCTAAACATAAAAGTTCATATAAGGTGCGGGATTAAAACTGAATTATTTGCCTCACTAACGTTCGGCTAAATAAACTTCAGCTTCGCCACATAAAGTATCACTTTTCCTCCTAATAACATAATCTAATATTTTTTGTGATGCTTTTTGAATTTCTTGGGTTATATTCGTGACAACGGTAAAGTCTTCAATATATTATTTTAATCTCAACTTAAATTTTTAATTGTGGATTTTGAAAGAACTGCACGTACTTTTTCTACATACAGTAATGCAATGTAGAAGGTATGCTGCAAAAAAATCTTTTTGAGATAAACTGCACTGTTCTTCATTTGAAACATTACTTCGGGTGTTATAAGCCGCACTTCCATTCGGATTCTGTCGTTTAAATAATCTACATTATACAAAGTCGTAGAAGGAACATTTATTAGATTTTTCATTTTTCATAATTATGTATTTACCAAACACCCTCCAATCCCTTCGACAAAACAACCCCTAAATAACCTAAATATTAAAAAGCTTGCAGGTCACGGTGGCTTTATAGTACTAAGACTAGGTACCTCATCTGACCGCTGTATATATTTTCCCCCACCCCAACTCCTTTTTAATGAGACAACCCCTAAATCTTGAACAAGTGCAGATAAGGGTAACCCGGTTATGTTCTGCTATACGCCATTTACCATAGGAACAGCGGCTGAATGTTCTAGGATTCCAGACATTGTTCACTAGAAGACTGCGAAGTAACTTAATCGAGACTTATAAAGTCTTGAATGGGTATTATTCTGTGCAAATTAACATTTTTCTAATTAGTAATGATGAGAGATTGCGTGGACATAATTACAAGTTGGTGTGCGAAAAACTTCGTATACTGTGTCGACAGCACAAATAGGGTTTTTTTACATGGAACGGTCTCGATAGCAATGTTGTGAACTCATCTTCAGTTATTTTTTTTTAAAACGCATACGATGAGCTGAATAGTAAACATTTTTTTAAATTTATGAGTATGTTCAATATTTGAATCCGATATGTAGATAGAATATTAATTTATTAATTTATTTATGCTATGACTTTGTTTTGAGGTCGTGCAGCACCCTTCTATCTAACAGCATTATATTTTACCCTTTAACTTCACCTTCTTTTGAAGAAAACATTCCCTAAATTTCGAGACCATTACAAATCTTGCAGGTTACTATGGTTTTATGGCCCTAACGCAATGTTCCGTTTAACAGCATAGTTTCTTACTCCCCATTTGGGAAAAATTGGGGTAACCATTTAAAACAAATATCAATGACGTCAACTTTGCTACAAAAATGCCCAAAAAAAATCAAGACCTACCTCAAAAAGTGGCATTTGAACAGAATCTCTTAGCATGTCTCAGCGATTTTGAAAAAAATTATAACAATTTTATCGAACCTATACATTACTTTCGAAAGCAGTGTATAAATTTAAATCCCTTAATGCCCGTGATGACCCACAAATACCTGAATATTTCCTGCTGGAGTTTGTACTAGAATAGAGAAGTTAGAAATTATAGTTGGTGAACTACGGTTAAATACTCACGTAAGACGGTGCAAAGCATCTTCCATTCATGAAAACAGTTTCAGTGACAAACAAAATATTCAATGACAGATTGCAGTTTTCCTGTTCTTCCTAAAACTGCCGGTTGTTTGTACCTATCTCTGCCGTTAAGAGAACGATTACTTTTACTACGATGTTGCCAAATGTAGGAGGCGATAAAGAGCGATGTTTATCTATAATTGTTGCGAAAATATGGAGGAGGTAACAACGTGCCAAGTATAAATATACGCAAACGACCGTAGCGCTCGTGGCGAACGGCTGAACTAAAGACGAATATGTTTCGACAAACAACGGATCTTATGACCTCCATCAGAAATTTGAGAGGTAGATAGCTGCCATTTAGTCTAATGCCCCACTCTTTTATTTCACAGGATACGTTATCACCTCCGAAACCGGAGGTGGTAACGTCATATATGAGGTCACAACGTACGCTGTTTATATAAAACGGAGGCGTTAAGGTATAGGTTATGAATATATATATATATATATATATATATAAATCAATCACCGTGTGTTAGTAACGCAAAAAGTCGACCGATTTGGATAATTATTTGTTTTTGTTCATCTTACTCCAGAGGTGGTCTAGCAAAAAAGAAAATTCGGAAAAATCCAAAGGGAAAGCCGGAAAATTGGAAAATATCGAAAGTGTGTCTTTCTATTTGCAGTCATGTCATAATCCGCATCAGGTAACCGAAGGCGGAAGAGATAAGACACTAATAGCAATTTATGAGCGGGGGTAATTCCAAATGCCTACTTAGGTCGTCGTAGCCAGTCAGTCAGTCAGACATTCAAATTTGGTTTGTGTTCAAGTGATTGTGAAAACAATTCCATGTCGTTTTATAGTGTCCGTTACAATGCCAAAGGCACGACGAGCTAACATATGTCGTCGCAGTCAGTCAGCTGCGTGGGTATATACTTTACGTGCGAACCGCAATGAGGTTTTTTGGGACGTTGATTGCGAAAATGGCATTTATTTTTAAGTCCAAGACGATGGACGTGACATAAAATTAAAACTCTCAAGTTATTTGGCAATACGATTACAAGAGTTTGATATTAGGTTAAAAATATTTCGTTATTAAATTACAACTATGTATTTAGGTATTACAAAGAATATCAGAATTATTACAAGTATTTGGTAAAATAAAGGATTAGAATTTAAATTCAGTCGAACAATGCAAAATAAGGTAATATGATGTAAATAAGAGTATTATTTGAATTAAAGTGGATGATTAGTATCAAATACTTATTTGAAAGAAGTCATTCAATATGTCGGATGTTAAAATAAATGTAATATTATTTTATATAGAGTGATAAATTTAAAAATATGCATAAAGAATATCACTATGATAGACACAAATAAAATTTCAATAAGAAAACATGTAACGAATTTGTAAATGGGTAAAAAAAACTAAAATAAATTTTGTATACTTTTAATCTATTTGGTGTATAAAAAGGTATACGTTATATAAAATTTGTGAGAAGAGATAAAAATATTAATTTAAAGGAAGATTATATAATGAATAAATGGAGAAAATATGTATGGTAGGAGGACCATAAGTTAAAATACTACCAACTATATATAGTAATGTATGGAATTGGATGCTGAAGTTAGTTTGTTGGTAGTTGATTACATCATGAGACTTAAATGGCGAATGTTGTATTTGCTAGTATTGTACTTCATCAAGCTTATTAGTGGAGTAAACATTTTGTGAGTAGGACCTTCTGGAGATTCCTGTTACTGGATTGTCAACAACTGGTAAGATTTGGAAAGGACATTGCAGTTCCTACTGGAGGATCTTGTCGAGCTCTTGTTGGAGTAAACGTTTTATTTTGAAAGGACACACATTGCAGTTACTGTTGGTGGATCTTGTCGAAGTTCGTGGTGCTGGATTGTCTGCAGATTGTCTTATTTGGAAAGAAAACGTTTCAGAGAATGTTTGCAGTTCCTGGCAGTTGTTTGAATCTGTCCTGGGTTTAGTCTGTAGCTTGAGAAGCTTCGGTGAGCAGTTGGTATGTGTTTGGATTAGTGAAGAAGCAGCTCAAGTTCTTTAGACAAGTTATAACTGCAGGCATTCATTCAAAGACCTAAACAGTAAAGCATTTTAAAAGTGAGGTAAAGTAATTTAAAAGAGACTACTTACTGAAGTATGATCAAAAATTACTTTTATCTAGAATGGCCATGAAATACTTTCTAATTTATGAATGCAACTAGATTTATACTTAAATGTCAAACGTGACGTTTGCTTTTTAAGTGAGTTATAGTTGCATTCATAAATTAGAAACTATTTCATGGCCATACTAGATGAAAATAATTTTTTACCATACTATATTTTCATGTTTATTAAATGATAAATATTGCAACTAATGTGTATTTTGGATTAATTTTTCCACTTTTATCATTTTGAGTGATATTGACAGTTGTCGAAAGTGTCATTTCATTTTAAAGAATCTCTTGTATTCAGCTATGTTTAAAAATATTTAAATATAAAAAGGAAGATGTTACTTGGTTTCTTATTAATCACATTGCCTGCCATCTCTAATGATAACGGGAGCCAATGTATTATACCTCATCTCGTTACTGGAAATCAACTAGGGAGCAAACAGCTAAACTTCTATTTTCGCTACCAGAAAATCTCATAACAAGCGATAGAAAATGTCACTTTCAGAGCAAGGTGTTATTTATGACATTAGGCCGGTAGCGTGTCCGGAAAATTCACCGCCAGCAATTCACCACCAGCAATTCATCGCCAGCAGTTCATCGCCAGCAATTCACCGCCTCAGCAGTTCACCGCCTCAGAAATTCACCGCCAGCAATTCACCGCCAGCAATTCACCGCCGAAAAATTTAATACTTGAAAAAAGTCTGTTAGCGTTACCCAGGAGACACCACGTGGAGGTCGACTTACTAGTCTCCCTTTTTTTATACATTTTTCTAGGTTTTTTTATTTTTATACATTTAGTCAAATCAGTCATGTTTATAACGTGGTGTTATGCGCTATTCCACGCAAGTAATCGAAAATATTCATATCCGGATTATGATATGTACCTACTACTCTTTGCAACCGTTGAGCAGTGTCACGGTATTTTTTCTTAGACCTTGGAGGTTCTTCTCCACTTAAACACTGCTCTATGTGTAGTTCGTTTATACTTTGTTCTCTTTTAATGGCTCTGATTAATGTCTAAATATCAAGTTTCAGCACATCATCCATATATTGTATAAAAATATATAAAAATAAAAAGCGGGAGACTAGTAAGCCGACCTCCACGTGGTGTCTCTTGGGCAACGCTAACAGGCTTTTTTCAAGTATTAAATTTTTCGGCGGTGAATTGCTGGCGGTGAATTGCTGAGGCGGTGAATTGCTGGCGATGAACTGCAGGCGATGAATTACTTGCGGTGAATTCCTGGCGGTAAATTTTCATAATTATGACCGAGCGTCGTCTGCATTGGTAGGTTATGTTAGTATATCTATAAAACCTGCCAGTTAGAATGTTTTGACATTTATTTAAATAGTTCATATTTTGTCCATTGGCGCTAGTTCACACAATTTGATATTTCAAACTTGAAAGTTTGTGTTTCATTAAAACAATTTTGAAATCAGCTCCAATTTCATAAAGTGGCCATAATTTTCATATTACAGATATTCGGCTAGCTAGCAGGCTTTAGAAAAATGCAGTTTTTGGGCAATGTGGGATATTTTCGATCACCTGGCATACAGTTCCGACCTAGCGTCGAGTAACTTTCATGTTTTCCCTGAACTGAAGAAGTGGCTAGGAGGGCAGAGCTTCCAAGATAACGAGGAGCTTCAAGACAACGTCAAGATTCATTTTAATTAATTGGCGGCAACATTTTATGCAGAGAATATTGGAAAGCTTGTCCACAGGTACGACAAATGCCTCAATCGCCAAGGTGATTATGTCGAAAAGTAACTATAAGTGTAAATAATTTGTAGTAATAAAATCATGTTTTATATACACCAGTCTTTTTGTTATGGCCCATCAGAGGTTGAAAAAAACGGCACTCGTTTATTCATTAAAAACATTAAAAAACAACGAACAATCAAAAGAAGTTTTAAACTGTAGGTATGGAACGTATGGAATTTAATTATTACAGAAAAGGAATTTTTAAATATAAGGTTAGGTAATGGTGGAAATTTTCCAAGGAGTGCTCAAATTGCTCCAGGGGGTGCCAGGTATTCCCTAGAATTTCCCTAGCTACAAGCCTATTGACAACACAATCAAAACCTATCCTCTATGTGTTTTACCTGGTGGCAATAGAACTCAAAAAGAGACATGAGTCACGCACCGTACGTACAAAGGCGATACTATTGTATGAGCAAAAAGAAAGTTCATCAAGGAAGGCTTGGGAATTTTGAAGTGTGTATTATAACAGCAGAAAATATGTAGCTGTCATTTAACATTTGTTATGATCACGTTGCGATATTAGCCACTGTCAGCAACGGTCTAGAAAACGCTAGTTACAAAAATATTATATTGCTATATTAGACCTGGTCGTATACGACCAATCAGTAATTTGGTCTTAACCTAAATGATCTAATTCGTATGTTTAAGATTAAAATATCACCCATTGGTGTCTCTCAGGTTCTAACTGTTTTTCTCACTTCCTTCTTCTTTGTTTTGTGCTATGAACTTTACACTATTCTCTGTGTTTGAACACTTTCACTTATTACTGTTACACTAGGTCCGAAGGTTTTGTCCTCTTCAGCCTTCTTTCGATTACATGTTGATCGAGGAGCTGCAGTATCTCGATGTTCACATGGTTGTGAAGCTCCCTGCTTTTGGACAAATTTCTGGATTTCTCCTTTAACGGTCTCAATCTTGAGGTCTCTCTGCATCCATGGTGCATCCACGACATTCCGGAGTGCCTTACTTTGAAATTTTTGAATGGTGTCTAAGTTAGTTGCTTTGGCACAGCCCTAGAGCTGTATGCCATAGGTCCATATAGGTTTTAAAATTTGCTTGTAGATAAGCAATTTATTATGTATTGATAGTTGTGACTTTCTGCCAATCAACCAATACAATTTCTTATATTTTACATCTCAGTTTCGCTTCTAGTTTTATCCCTAGATACTTAGTTGTGTTACTATATGTGGTACCTGTGTTCCATTTATTGTAATAAGCACGTTATTCTGGATGTTCTTGCTAGTAAAATTTATGTTTATTTTAACTCATTTATTTTTATTCTCCACTTTTTGGTCTAATCGCTGTATTCATTAGTGGCATGTTGCAACTTTTGAGCAGCTTCTTCCACACTTGCTCTCAGTGCTAATAGAAAATGTCAGTGGCAAGGAAATGTATAATTTTCTGGTGATATAATACACATTACTTCAAAATTTCAAAGGCATCTTTGATAAACTTTCCTTTTGCTCATACAATAGATTGACCTATCGGAGAATGAAGAGGGGTTAGAGGTGAATTTTGCTTTTGAATCCTAGCGTAACAAGATAAATTTCAGTGACTGGCATATAAAACGAAAATTCCATTAGAAGATATTTATCTATCAATCCGCCCAAAAGGAGGTAGGCAACCAAATACAAAAAAAGTAGTAGCCTCACCCACATCATAATAGCAATGGAAAATAACTGGAAATTCAAGACATTCGCTCAATAATAGTTATTTATTGTATAAGTGTTTTAGATGGTGTTTTATCCAGGCAAGAATGTTTAAACGCGATAACGCAGTTCGAGCGTTAAATTTTCTTAAGTAGTTAACTAAAACACGAATGCAATACAACATTTTATCCAACAACTTACTAAATATCTAAAAAAACATACGTTTTGTATTAACAGCCATGAAAGTCATAGTGACAACTTGGAAAGTACCGAAAGATTAAATGTTATACGTTTGGCAGTACTGAAGTGTATTGTCAGTCTATGTCAAATTCGAGAGGTTAATAGGTTAAGTTTTGTTTGTTATTTGACACAGATTGACGCAAAACTTAACAAATTTCGAATTTGGCATAGCTTGACAGTGCTACCAACAATGCAGCAGTAAGTGACATGCTTTTATCCCACTAGTGGAATAAAGTAATTTAATTATTCCACTAGTGGATAAAGTGGTACTTTAGACGGTTCATAAGTGTGGATAAAACTTCAATTATAAGGTGATTGTGAATAAATAACTTAATTTTAGCTAGAGCATAATTTACACGTTACAGTGGGTTTAAATCAATTTATCTACGACCACCACTAAAAGTAGGCCTTTTAGCGCTAGCTTCTTTCACTAAAAGTGACATTTTATAGTTTACCGTGGTTAAAGAAATCGCTGTTTACTTTTAGTCCATGTGCTAAAAATGAAGTGAGGTTATAAAACTACAATTTCGAACTTGAAGTGAAGTTGTAAAGTTATTCTAGTTTGCTTCGTGCGTTACAGGTAAAGTGTTTTTGAAATAATTAAAGCATTATGTAATGAATACAGTCAGATGTGGAGTACTAATAATTACATTTCGTAACTGACCTTGACTACTGTCATTCGCAAATATTCGCCCGCGCGGCATGGCCTACTGTTTATTATGACATAAATTATAACTGTCGTAGATGCAAACCTTTGTTAAATCGATATTTATGGATTAATAACAGTAAAATTAAGGTCGTAGATAAAATATTGTATGCAACGCGTTCTAAAAGTCGTTTTATGCACAAGACGTGTTATGAAACTCAGCCTTCGGCTTCGTTTCATAATTTTCATGTCTCGTGCATAAACGTCAGCTTTTAGCACTTGTTGCCATAAATAGTTATTTTCGATTCAAATGATGGTGGCTAAGCGAATTGGTTTAAAATGACTTAACCAACCCTTTTAAAGATTTATTAAATCTCAGTAGTTTAACCGACTCAAAATTGTTTTTTTTTTGTAAGTTATCGTACATTTTTATTACTTGTATTACTTCGTTTACTCAGACAAATATTCTGCAGTTTAAGCAATATACGGTATATAACTTAAAAGACACTGTCATTCTTCAATTTTTACTTTATTTTCATTTGATGCACAGTAGAAAAATTATCTCTAAATAAAATTCCCAATTAAAGAATTTGATTTAATCTAAACTTGAATGACTGAAATAAACGTTAGGTACCATATAAAGTATAAATGTAGGTAAGACAATCGATATTTTAACCATTTAAATACTTCTAAAATTAATAGCAAAAAATGTATTTTCTAAATATATGGATTTTTTTTAATAATCACAAGTTTGCGGCGTCTAACTTTCTGCTTGATAGAATATCTGTTGTTTATACCGATTGTAATATGAAACTTAATAAAAGAGAAGCTCAATGTAGGCCGCTGAAGCAGGTAAATATCAGAACTGTTTATTTACTATTTTCATTGTCACACATTAGTAACTGTTATGTTGGTAACTGAAATACCTGCAACATTAGTAACAAAGATGGAATAATTATCGATACCTTGTCTAACATCACTCACGATTTCGTCTGATGGCTTGAGCAGCAAAACGACCATGTACGTTTATATTTGACCTTGCATAATTACCTGTGGCGTAAGTTTCTGTTACTCCTGGCAGGTAAATAGCAAAGGTGCGTGAGGCCGCCAGAAATGGGTTTTATTGCTTTGCGTACGGGATGCGATCGGTGATCAATCGCAGATGATGAATATGGGGCGTTTAGTGCAATTAACGTGACAAAATCACAAGTGTTCGTCGGCGCCGAAAAGCGTCGCGATGCCAATTCTAAATTTAAAGGCACCGGCTGGGAAGGGGAAAGTTGGTCTCGTCCGCGTCCAGAGTTTGCAGTTTCAGTGCCTTATTGTGCAGTGTATATCCTAATTTCTTCCATTAATACGGTAATTTATAATTTTACATTTTTGTGCATGTTTTTTGCTTGGAAAAGATCGGATTTGTGCGTATATATTAGAATGATTGAAAGATTGTACGAGTATAATGTGTTGCCTGTGGTTTTAGCATATGGGTATCCCTCATGAACCTCCATCAGTTTACTAATTCTTCCAAACCTCATTAAGCTTTCTTGAAACGATTTCATTTAAAAAAAAACGGTTGGCAAAGATCGTCCCGGAGGGACTCTTATAGTCAGTTCTGAAAATCAGCGATGAATTAAAGTTTTTGAAAATGAGAACTTAGTAAGTGTGAAACAGAAATTACCTGAAAAGTGTTGGTTAAATTTTACAATTTAATGCAATAATAAATGAGAAACAATTCTTTTCAAATTTGAAGAAATTCTTCTTGTTAATAGCACTATAACGTACACAAAAGAATAAAATTCGAATAAAACAAATCTGTCTGTTTTTGTTATATTTATATACTAGGCAATTTCAAACGGTAACGTACAACAAAAATTGTAAATGATACCAAATACGAAGGAATTTGGCCATGGATACGAACTATAAATCGAACGTTTCGACATAGCTATCATATATAAGCGATATTCTAGAACATTTATTCTCGTCATACGTGAGTCAATCACAAGAATAAAACTCGAATGGAGAAGTCGGGTGTGCAAATTCTCTTACGTGCTCTCGATGAAAAAACGAGTGCATGAGGTTTACTCGACGTATTTTTAAAATATACCTCGGGCCAACGTACAGACAAGTGGGTTGGCAGAGTGTATGTGCTACCATCTGCTCGTGCAGATATCTGGAAAAGTTCTACCTATCACCAAAGTCGCTCGGACGGCTCTTCAGAACCTCAGCTTACCGCCTGAACGAATGTGGCTATTCTCGTGGTTCGTTAGTCACTCAATTTTAACCTAAAAGATTAGAGCAGGTGCTGCAACTCTTAATCTGAAAAATATGATTGTTGCAGTGGTTGGTCCTTTTGGAGTTCAGGAGGAGTCAACAAACCTTTGCCACACCAAACAATGGGTTTTGGCATTGTAATTTTAGACAATACAGACGAACAGACGTATAAATAAGCGCTGGCTATGTTGAAATACTTGATCTTGATCTGTGTTGTTTTGATCTGTCATTTTTTGTGATTTTATATATTAGATCATGTACCTAATGCTATTTATATTAAAGTGAACATAAAGATAGTATGCTTCTATTTTATGGTTTTAATTTGATCATCATTTTTATATTTGTTTGTCATTCAGAATTGTACTTAATTTTCCGAGCTCTAATTAATCACAGTACAGTACAGCTTACTTCTATATTGTACTCTTGTGTTTATGGCAAGGTTAAAGCTCTCCCTAATACTATCGACCATATTTGACATGTCCAAGCAAACAATTTCCTTTCTCATTGAAATTTGTTGAAACGCAGGGACAGCTTGCAAAGCTTGCTCGAACCTGTTAGCTCGTATGAGAGCTCGTATGAGGCAGAATTTGTTATGTCTCGAAAGGTTCTGAGTCTATTTCGGCTTCTTCCGCATATAAACTTTGCTGATTTACGTACCACAGTCACACTTCGAAGTCCGAACTTCCAGAAGAAATTCCGAGCTTTCTAGGCTGGCAGCGCTTAAATACAAATCATACAGGAGGCTGACAGAAAAGCTTATTTGCTTAGCTCGCGGATAATAAACACGGTGGGAATTATTTTAACAAAATCACCGTGCCGCAAGAAAACACGCCGATCCTTTGCCCCGGCGGTATTTTTGGGACTCTTGTATATTTTAGGACGGTCCTATTTCTTTTATGCGCCTTTATTTCGGGATTTTCGGAAAGCGAGCTTTTACTCCGCGCTGACGGACAGTTGAGTCGTATTTAAACGATGTTTGATCTCGCAAGGCTCGCTGTTTGTTGCGTTTAACGCTGTTAGAATACATGGTTTATATCACACTGTGGTTTTGGAAGAAGGATCCATATCAGTTCTTTCAATACCAAACATTTTGTGCAAAATCTGTTCTAATGGTTGCCCACTGTGAAAGTAATGCTAGAATTCTTGTATGGATAAGTATTTAAGTACAGTTTAACAGGAAAATAGAAAAATACATCTGTAAAACGCCTAAAGGTGTGAATAGCGAATTGGGGCTTCAACCTGTATAGAATAAACAAGAGACTTTTGTAATAATAATAAAAGCAAGAGGAAAAACATCACTTATAGTGTAAACGTAAAGTGTAGCAAGGATAGCAACCCTAGTTGAACCAATAGTAAACAGTTAATGGTTGATTTATACTGATTTGACACATGCATCTCAGGTTTGCCCTAAACATCAAGAGCAAGCTCCATGCCGAAAAATAGTGTCATGTATATGTTACAGATCTGTTATCAAATACTGTGGCATATAAAGGTTATCCCAACCTTCTACAAAAGCTCAATGCCATTACTACTCATGATGCACATAAAATACTGTGATGAATGTATAGGCTATAGAGGGTATCCAGTCCTACATTTCAAAAATATCACTCTCATTCTTTCCACCGTATCATCGCCTATGACCTTACCTACATGTTTATATCTTACTTTTGAAGTTCTCGCCAACAGTTTAGAAGTTATGATTTTTTGTGTGAAAAATGGCACATACTCACAGCAGCCTTGTTCTTAAGAATTTAGAAAAAGGAAGCTGTATCATATTAGCCAAAGGTCTTTAATTTGCGATGGCGTGAACAAAAGTAGATTTTATTACTGAGTTTGTATTTTGGAAAAAAAATACAAGGCGTCCGATCAAAAAAAAAAATGCGAGTTTGTATCACCTCTCCCACGCGAGTCGATCATGGCGATATTAAGATCTTTGGGAGCTTGAAGAAAATAAAATTAACATGTGAATGTAAAAGCAAAATTCCTAAATAATTAATAGACGTCAATCACACCTGTAGATGAACACCATTAGTTCATTTGAACAACTTTGACGCAGAAATGCGTCAAATATGTAGTTTTAATGTAATTCTTTGTCTACATCAAAGCTACGCATGATGAAGATATAGTACGTTATCTCGAAGATTTTTTGGCTATTGAAGAAAATAAAGTTAACAACAGGCGATTATATAATCGCAATTCTAACATATTCAATAGACGGCAAACCACAGCTCTGTGTGTGTTTCTGTGTAACTTTTCTATCTATATCAGAGCTGCCTATAAGAAAATACAGTGCGACACGTCTAGGTGACTCAAATTTGAGGTCGAAGACTATAGCACATATAGGGTTGGTTGATGGCGAGGATATTAAGATTTTTGGCAATTAAAGAAAACCAAATTTACAAAAACACGTAACAGTAAAATTCCTAAATATGCAGTGGAGTCAAACCATACTTGTAGATGAACTTGATTGGTGCACAACTTTGACGCAAACATGCGTCAGAATATAGATTTCTGTGTAAAGTTTTTGTCACTGTCAAAACTGCGCATGAAGAATATACAATGTGTCACATATAGGTGGCACAAATATGTTGTCGGATAATGTGGTACATATATGACGGTTACTTGATGGAAAGGGTATTAAGGTTTTTTGACAGTTGAAAAAAATGAAATTAACCACTGCTTATAAACACGAACTTCCTAAATATTTAATAATGTCCAACCACACTTGTGGATGGAATTAATTAGTTCATTTACACAACTTTGGGGCAGACATACTTCAGAAATATGGCTTACTGCGTATAAGGAATATACGGTGCATCACATACGAGTATATGTTATGGAAAGCTATGGCACATATATGAGAAGTGCCTGACGACGATTCAAGAAAATGGAATTAGTTACAATTAATTGTATGTATGCATTATCTGTAACATCATTTATCTTGCGATGTAGAGGCTGGTGCTTCAATTATGAAAACAAAATGTCTAATTAGTGAATAAACGCCAAACTACAGCTGTAGATAAACTTCATTAGTTCATTCATAAAACTCAGACGCAGATGTAAATTTCTATATATTAATTTTCTGTCGATATCAAAGCTGCATGTGAAAAATATACTGTGCGTCACATATATATCGTGTGTTAAAAAAAAACTCATTTATGGTAGACCTTGGAAAGAAGAAAAAAATCTAGTCATGTCTTAACTTAAGTGTGTAGGTGAATGTGAATTGCATTTAGTTTATGAAAACAGTTGTCACTATTACAGGCAAAGTTTTACACTGCATTAAGTTTACTTGTATCAAGCAAAAAGGGAACTAAGATGGCATTTATACAACAACAACGAGTGTATTAACCATAACAGTTAATAAAAATTGTGTTTATTAAGTGTATATTTTTAGAAAAATAGTACAAGATCAAGATGTTCTCTCTGACTTATGGTAGTTCATTTGCTTTAATGGGTATAATCAAGTTGTGCCAAACTTCAATTTGATCATGGCATGCTGCGAATGAGTGTTTTTGGAACACACGATATATATAAGTAAGTAACACAATGTGTTATTGAAGACAGTGGCACATATACATATGACAGTTGCTTGATGACGAGGTATTACTATTTTTCGCGATTGAGGAAAACAAAATTAACAAATGAATACAAAGCGACACTCCTATAGTCAGAAAATGGCAAAAAACACTTGCAGATGAACTTTATTAGTTCATTTGTACAATTTTGACGCAGGCATGCATCTCCAATGGCCGGAATATAATTGGAAACGCTTACCTGAACTTTAATTGCACTACCTGAACTGGGCACTAGACCACGGATTATTTCTCAATGAACTGGACACTTTATGGGTTAATTAGTTCATGTATACAGGTTTGACTCAGATATGCGTCAGATATAAATATCGGTGTAATTTTTCTATATACTTTAAAGCTACCTATGAAGAATATGCAGTGCGTCACACATAGTTGACGCAAATCTATTAGACAGCAAAGGTACAACGATTTTTAATCGATCGAAGGAAATAAAAGTTAAGTGATTATAAATGCAAAATTCCTAAATATTCAACAGCAACAAACCACAGGTGTAAGTGAACTTTATTAGTTCATTCATACAGCCAGACAGCCTTAAAGCAGATATGCGTGAAACAGTAGATTTCTGTGTACATCAAGGCTGCGTATGAGGAAAATACAGTGCGTCACCTATGGGTGACACAAATATGTTGTCGAAAACTGGGATTGCTTGATGGCAAGGGTATATTTTTTTTTGCTATGGAAGAAAATGAAGTTAACGACAAGTCACAATTCATTGAAAACCCCTAACCACCCAAATATTTAACAACTGCTAAATATGTATTTCGACAGCTAAGCTGTCATCTTCAGCAACCTTGACGAGAGACTAACCCGACAACGAAAAACGTATTTAGCGATTGTTAAATCTTTGTGTGGTTAGGGGTTTTCAACGAATTGTGTCTGATTCAAATCGCAGGTTCCAGCAGTGTCTTATTTAACAACAAGGTATTATATAAGCGTGATTCTGAGATATTCGGCAGACAATAAACCATAGCTGTAGGTGAATTTCATTAGTCCATTTGTACAACTTTGCCGCAGCGAGTGTACAAAGATATTTTGGCGATTGAAGAAAATAAAATTGACAAGTGATTACCAATGGGAAATTCCTAAGCATTCGATAAACGACAAACCCTAGGTGTAGGTGAACTTTATTAGTTCATTTGCACAACTTTGACGCAGCGGGGGCACAAGGACTTTTTTGCGCTTGAAGAAAATAAAATTGACAAGTGACTATAAATGCGAGATTTCTAAGTATTCAATAAACGATAAGCCATAGCTGTAGGTTAACTTTATTAGTTTATTTCTACAACTTCAAAGCAGAAATGCGTGAGATAGTAGATTTTTGTGTACATCATACTTTGCGTCACGTATGGATGACGGTTGACTGAAATTTATTATCGAAGACTGTGGCACACGAGGGTTGCTTGATGGCTTGATGACTCAGATATGTGCCAGACATAGTTTTTGTGTAAATTTATTTCCTACATCAAAGCTGCGTACTAGAAAAATACACTGCATAGCAAGTAACTGAAACAAATTTTATCGAAGACTATGTCACATGATGGTTACTTTCTGGCTATTGAAAAAAACAAAGTTAACGACAAGTGATTATATAATCCTAATTCTAAAATATTCAATGGACGACAAACCTCAGCTGTAGCGAATCTCATTAGTTCATTTGCACAACGATGACCCACCTATACGGCAGGCCAGACGTATATATTTCTGTGTAAATATTATGTCTACATCAAAGTTGCTGTGGGGAAAATACAGTGTATCACGATTACTATGACATATGGACGAATACTGCTAAATATTCAATAAACTTCATTAGTTCATTTGTACATATTTGACGCAGATATGCGTCAGACATATTGCTTTCTTTGTAAGGTAGTGTGGAGCACATACCTTATTATTTATATAGAGTGAAGGGTAACGAACTGATAATATATAACATAAGAATACAAAAGCATATTTTGTGCTTAAAGTTGTTACAAAAACAACTAGAAATATTTTATAAAAATCATACAAGAAACTTTTGTGGACTTCATAGATTTAATAAAAGAATCTAGTAACGTTGACCAAAACTATGTATGCTAAAACAAGAGAATAATTATAAGGTTATTGTATTCCTATTACATATTTAACAAATAACAAACTGGATATTTATCAATTTTTCTATGCCTTGCTGAACAGTCTATAATATAAAAAAAGTATTGCAATGTCATAATGACGAGAATGGAAACAGCTGTAATTTGGCCCTTGGATAGATTAGACACGACTGCCCAATTTGATTTAAATCTAAAACTCGTAATTTTGCTCAAGCGATCATATATAGTATTAGAGATTGAACATGTCAGGGAGTTAAATACAGTGAATTTTAGCCGTGGATGAATTTTGGATTGAGACTTGGTTAGTCAAGGTCGACGATTGTCTCATCGGAAATCACGTCGCCTGGTACACATTTAACAGTGTACATTTTAATAATATAATTGAGAACGTTGCTTAATAGATTTACATGTCCTACTGTATTTTGAATTTCGCAATAATTTCAGCCAGTCCACATATTGGTCGTTATGAAACAATTAAATTGACAATTTGCCAGTAACCTAGAACTAATTACTACTGCTATCTCTCTTGCAATACTTTACATTGTATTTATATCGTTCAAACATTTAAACAGCAGCCAGAACTCGTTCATATATAAAATTAAATTTGTATTGACTATCATTCTTTGCTAGATGTAGTACAATAAATGCAAGTAATTACACAGAAATTTTGAAATTTGTTTCGAAACTACACCCATAAATTCGCCCACAAAATTATCCAAACTCAGTAACTGATTACTATTTATACTCGTACTTTCTCGGATTCCTTATAAAATAGCGGAATTATGTAAATATCGACCTTCAGTTTTATATTATTCTTTTGTTGCATACCAGCTAATACGTAATACAATCTTGAAAAAACAAACGTAAAATATTTGTTTTATTCAATGTATACACCTTCGCTGATGACGGTAAAAAATCAACACTACCCACTTCTTTATATTTGGGGCATTATTTATCGACAGCAAAAGCATTTTAAAAACATTAACTCATCAATCACATCATTAGCTAACGGACGGTTTTGCTGGTCGAGGAAGCGCATTTCAAGCGTCATGAAAATAAAGATGACATTCGTGTGATAAACGAGGTGAAAATTCCATATAATACAAAAATTAGTCTACTATTTGACTTTAATTAAGTTATTGATTGAAATAGTTCTGTTTAAGATAGCTCTTTATTTATCTTTTGCACGTTTTAAATTATTTAGTTAAGTGCAAATTAGTTATTTGCCGCTGTTTGTAGTTAAACCTAGTCTTCTATGTGCAGTCCAGTAGTTCCCAGTGACTTTGAGCTTTAGAAATTAAAACAAGTGAAGGCTTATATGCATGTGTATATGGTTGAATTTTATTTTATCCATAACCATCTCCGCTCATTTAGAATTTGAATTTTGTAGATATAATTCTTTTTTTTTAAATGAATTCTGTTATTGAACTTTTAGATTTTTTACTGTAGGGCACAGATTTAAATTATTGATAATTAAATCTATTTTGCTACTGCTGTCAACATTATTTAACACGTTTGTTGCTAAACAATCTACTATATACATGTTAAGGTGTTGTGTATCAGATTTTTATTACAAATGTGACTGTATAGTCCATCTCATGCGATCGACGATTTCATCTGATGATTATCAGTATACAAATTATATATTTTCTCTTCACGATTGCTTATGGTACTTAACGAAACTCGTTCTGGCAATTAAACTCCTTTCGTTAGTATGCTCATAATCAAACTTGTATCGTTAAAATCTATAACAAGGTAAACAGATGGGATTACGATAAACAAGATACTTTTGCTCATTTTCAGAATACGCTTACGTTGAGCGCGTCGGAAACACTAAGCTGGTATATTGTCATACAAACAATAGATCCCTCTAAACAAGGCTAAGAACTTCTAAACTAGTGACACGTGTACTTAAAGATCTATGTGTTTGGCGCATAACCGTAACGATAGTGGATCCACATTTTGTCAAATTTGTACAAACACAGTAATGATGCTCTTCTGCAGTTCGAATTTTGACCTTCTATTTCAGGGACACATAGTATAAAGAGCTTTCAGCAAATATATCATTAGTTCTAGTATACTTGCGACAACCTCAAGGAAGGGAAATACCCCTTAGTCGTCCTCTTACTTTAAAAGACCAAAAAAGTGTGAAAACATGTGAAGAAAATTAAAGGTAATATATGAGAATCATAGAACCCAGAAATCGAGGCAGAAATGAATGAAACACATAGAAAAAATGGAAAACGACATAATCCCACTGAAGGCGTATACATATGTAAGAAAGATCTGTGGACGACCGGAAAAAATGCTCGGATCGATGAATAGTATGCCAGAACTGGTCAAAAGGCCTAACGCGTGTAAGAAGAAGAAGAAGATTTCATTCATCTGTGCCTCATTTTTATAAAATAATCTTTGCAGCATCTAAGAAGCTCTTATACTCAGATCATCGGTCATCCATGTGTGACGTACTGTATATCATAACTTTGATTTGATATATATGACAAATTTACAACGAGATTTGTATATCTGGCACATATGTGTGTCACTAGGTTTTTTAATGAAGCACAACAGCCAACCGCAAATAGAAATTCGTGCAGTTGCCCTTATAGAAGTGAGATAAGAAGGGCCATCTTCCAAAGTCACCCAGAAGTTAAATTATTAAGCTGTAAAAATTAGAAAGGGCTCACTATATTCGTCTAACCTTGAATTTAAAGTTACTAATATATAAAATTTAGAGGAGGTTCTCGCATTCAAAAAGAATCCAGAAATTACTAAAAACAAATATAAAAATTAAACATCCTAAAATGAGAGACGTTAACATTGTGAATGATTAAAAAATATATATTCTTCATTCAAAATCATGGCGAAATAGTATACATGGTGTCCCAGAACTGCCTCCCCAGAGAGAAATGGGGGTATTCGGGCGAATGTATCAATCGGTATTTTGAAGAAAAAAAGTCCTATCTCAAGCGATAACTGAGAAAAGACATGTTAAACTTAATCAATCAGGGCTTATCACCATCAAATCAGGACGACTGCAATTTGCGTTTTATTAAAGTCTCCTATCCATAAATCTAGTCTACCACAGTTAGTGCTTTGATTTTTGCGAAGTCAGTATTTATTTTCGCTGTCTAGCAACGTGTCTAATTTTCAGTAATACCTGAGGACCGAGCTTCTGGGATTGGTACAATTGAAAACTCTATAGCTCAGTTATTTGGAGTAGTAAAAAATTTATTTTTGCTTTCTTGCAGCCTCTGTTGCTGTCGGCACATGCTTATTTTCTATGGGTAGGCACCCTGTATATGGGCAAATTAAATAATACGAATTAATTGTTCGCCTTAATCCGAAAATCACAAATAACCCTAATCAAAGGAGTCTCCTCAGGCACTCTAAATATAATACTTTAACAATCAACTGTACAACTCGAATAAATTCCAAAATTAATTAAAGTGGCACGCTAAAGGAGTGACTAAAATCCAAAATTAGTTAGTACGTTAAACGTATAGCAGACAAAAAAGGATTTGTGCAACGACGCCATGTTTAAATAAGGTAGCAAAACAAAAAGCCTGAACTTGTGTTATCTAAGGGCTTAGGTTGGATAGCGGCGTCGTGGCCTCTCGAAGTAGATGGCTTCTTCAGGTCCATTAGAGCTCCATTAGAGCGAGGTATTAAGTTGACATTTGCAAAATTTCCTAAAAAAAACAAAATAGACATAGGCAACCCGTTTCATTCGCAAACTCATGAAGAAATATAGTCCAAGGAGACAATTCAGCAATATTTTAATGAAAAATCCATTAAAGCGACTTACAAAGGCGTTAGAGACGACCCATACATGTGCTACAGTTTTTATTAACATATCTGCATCACTTATACGTGACTACTCCATATTAATTAATGCAGTTTTGTCTTAAGCGACTTAGTTTTAACTTTAGTCTTGATGTTTGATCTTGGATTCAGGCTTAAACGACCTTGTTGACAATCGACATAGATTTTTTGTTCTAAACATGAAATTGTGTATCATAATTTCATATAGTTAACACAATATAAATTGGGAAGTGTCAGTAACAATCTTTATTTGTTGAAATAATTAAAGGTAGAATCATGATTTGTGGGTGTCAGAAGAAATATGTTACATAACTGTTTTCAGGGTGTTTATACTCGATTATTATCAGTTAATACTTTTTCATTTTCTTTTAGATTAAGTCTTAACTTTTATAATACACATTATGATATATAAGGTGAGCAACAACATTTCACGTCAGACGTGAAATTTTAATGATCACATTATACTATACGTTCATGCTTCAACTTATTCCTGAAATTAACCGTTACGTAAGATACCCCAAATTATTTATGAAGTGTTGACAGATAATAAAATGGGTGGGAAATTCGCCAATTATTTTAAGCAGCTAGAAATTGTAATTTACTGTCTCAGCACTAATAAAATAATAATAATAATGATTTATTACAATTGAAGACGGCTCATGAAATGTATGATTATTATTTTAATTTATTAATTTTTGTTGTAAGTAGTTTTGAATCATTAAAACGATACACGAAATGTCGGTATTTCAGAAACGGACTAGATGTTTCTTGAACTGCCCAGAATTTTTATGTAAGGTTCAGTTCCACGGAAAACCTATAACAAATCCAAGTTAGTTACATAACGAGAGAATCAAACTAAATTTAAAGAAAATAAGAAGTTCAGCTATTTGCGAAAATTTGAAGAAATGGATATACTTTTTCCCCCAATTGCGAATGTGCATATTTTCGATATACAACGTTTTAAAATGTTCTAATCGCTTCTCATTTAATCATGTAAGCAAACAAGTTTCTTTCTATTACATTTGCAGACTGGAAGATTTTATGGCTATTAACTTTCATTAATTAGTTTTTGTTTCTAAGTTCCATAAAATTTAATTAAGTGGTTGCCTGGACTGCATTAAAAAATGCCGAAAGCAACTACCGTGAAATATTAATAGCAATTTTATACAACATTCCGATTTGACACCGCAAATTTTATGTAGCTATGCAAAACTCAGTTAATTAATTTGTTTGAGCAGCAAATAAAATTCTTCATTTGCGTATTATATGTAATCCCACGTAATGAAGTCATATGTTTTTCAATATCACATAATTTTAACGACGTCCGCAATAAATATGATCTCATGATGTTATAAAAACTATAATAATTGCTAAACATTATTTACAACATAATGACCTCACGTTCGTTTCTAACGCTGCTGCATGCCTAGAACTGTCACAAAAATTGCCTATTTGTTATTCTGTTGACTAATATGGCGATTATTAAAAGTACTGGTGCGTTTACATTTTACGTATCTGTTGTATACAGTGTGCAACTAAAAAGTCCGTTTAAAATCTAACGGTCTTCATTTTAACACTCAGATGTACTTGAATTGCTTCCTTATTTTAATATCATGATACAATTCTATAAGTTCTCGCTTTTACTTTTTGATATTTTTTAATTGCAATTAATTTGGTCATGGAGATTTCTTTCAATATAAAGTTTGGTTTCTATTTTAAAGCATTCAAAATCACCAAAATGCAACTGATGATTATGTATTTACGCAGTGGTGTTTTTTTTGTTAAGTTACTTTTACTCTTTTCGTGTTTCTTTATGATTTTTTTTTAGAATATTAATCTTTAGTGTTACATTTAGACTTTTTAATAGGTTATGTCTTCTGAAGACAATAGTAATTTTTTGTTGTAGAAACTTTTTAGATTCACCCTGTATAATTTCGTTGCTAACTAAGAAGCATTAAGTTTTGAAGTTTTTAAAGGTAATTCTATACGCAGTGTGTTAGTTCCAATGTATCATTTAGCATCTCCATATTTTCTATATTTTCAAGCATCGCACTTCAATTTAGATCGTCCACTCTTGAACATAGGCCTCTTCTAGTATTCTCCATTCTCTTCTGTCGTGTGATATTTAGTGCCACTTTTTTCTGCTTTGTTTAATATCTTCTAATGGTGTTCTTGAATTATTTGTGTCTATCGTGCAACATGTCTACTTTCACACTAGTTCGTGTTTGTATTTTTTCATTTCGGACTCGTAGACTTTATTTATTGGTATATTGGTGTTTTTTAGTATAAGCCCTAAATATCAAAGGCAGTCCAGGTAAGCCTTCTGGCTGTTTCTGCGTTTTGATGTTTTTTATTCCTCTTTACGAGGGTGACAGACAGATAGATAATTAAGGCGGTAGTTTCCTATGAATATTTGTATTTTTTCGTGACTCATAACTTGCGATTTCTTAACGTTTATTTTAAGCCCGATTTTTTGAGCTACCCAAAGCTCTAATAACATTAGTTCGCGTCTTTCTGCATCGTCTGTCTGATACTACAACAATATCGTCAGCGAACATAAGTGATCAAAGAAAGATCGGTGGCTTTGCATACCTTTCTTTTACCACGTTAGTTTTTTAAAAATTTCCTCAAAAACCAAAGTAGATAGTTCACCTCTTGGTTTAATTTTATTTGTTTACAGGTTTTCGTCTATTTTCACTTGATTGAGAGATAATCTTATTTTGATACTAGTATAACGAGAACTTCTTCAAAAACTTCGTTCATTAGGTTTTGTTTAGATTTGGAGTTATCTTCCAATACTGTGGAAATATACAGTACAGCGTAACATTTTGCTATAACCCTTAATATTTCCTTTCTATCTGATACCAAAATTCCTTAACAGTTTTTCATTTTTATAATTAGCGATTTCTCTAATTTCTTGAATTTTTCAGAATTTCCTTTTTGAAGTTCTTAGTTAGATCCTTATATCGTTAAGATGATCTACCAGTTTATCTTCTTTGACCCATTAGTTTGAACATGTCTGGACATTTTATAATGTTTCCAAGTTCGCAACAGCTTTATCCTGAAATATTTGCGTAAAACTCTTAATAACAATTGATCCTACTTATTATAAACTTTCTGGACTACACTGTATATGTAGAATATTTTGAACAAAACTACAGGTTATTATTGCGAGTCGCGAATAAGAAAGAGCCCATTAATCTGCTGGAAAATACTAATATTTACTCAGAATCTGTTTATAACAATGAAAACAAACGTAAATACGGGAATTGCTCGCCCCTGACTGCAAAAATTAAGGCCGGCCCGCCTAATTATAAACGTGAACCTCAAATAGAGCGTATTCATCAGGCAGAATTGGGAGCGCGTACGTAGTTTGCTGCACCAAAGAGATCGATTTCCTTTATTCGCCTTTTTGGCTTTCCTGATTTTCAAAATCGAACGGGTAGAAGTGCAAAGCAATCAGTTTTTAAATGTAAAAAAGAATGGCATCGATGAGGATGTGTCAAAAAAAGATGCCAGACATCACAGACTCACACGGTTTACTGCTTCCACTTAATCGCTGCTATATGATAGGTTTGAAAATAATAATTTAGAAATAAATTTTATTTATCAATTTAAACGTGATGGAAGTTCATTTTGTAGTACCAGGAACTTTTCTCTTCTTTCGTTATTGCAAAACCGTTGGTAAATACAGTATACTCCAGCTGAACCTCTGAACCATTTAATTCTCATTGATTTTCTTGCTTACGGAATGGCATTTAGGTGTTTTACAGAAATTTACTAAAACAAGCTTTCTATCCTATATCATAAGCATTGTGTTTTTTTTATTCTAACACAAACAAAAATGATTAGAGCTGGTATATCACAAGGCTCTGTGCTAGGACCAGTCTTGCTTAATATCTACGTCTGCGATATTTCGGACCCTGGTGGTGCCTTCTTTTCTGTATTTTCAAATGACACTGCGCTAATGATGCAATATTGTGGCATTATAATTGCCAGAAATGCTCGCCAAACTGTCGTAGATCAAATATCAGCTTGGTTTAACTAGTGGAACATATTGATAAATCCTAATGCTCCTACACTATATTTAACAAATTTACTAATGTCGTCGTTGTAGTATTACTAACCCCATAAACTAATAGAACAACTGACTATTTTTTGATAAGGAGTTGAACATATTCTTTTCGAAATTCAAAATTGGTTGATTGTACAATAGCAGCGAAGTTTAAAGCTTACCACTTTCGTAACTCATCGTCAGGGAAACTGTTTGCTATGTTACTCCCAGACGACATACCGGGTGAAAATGACACAATGACACCAGGGCCATGCTTCTATCTCCGTTACTTATGAATTAATTTAGTAATTTGATACAAGGATACTAGACGTAGTTTCGGATTGAGATACAAATATAATCAAAATGGCTGACTTCCCGTTTCAAAGGAAATAACACCAACTTTGATTTTTTAAATAGATCACCCTGTATATTTTATGTTTTTCGCAATCTATGACTAAAATTGCTGAATGTGCTTAGATATTACACAGAAATATTTAAAAAATGAATGAATTAATTATTTTTCAATGTTAGATAAAGATAAAGTAGTACATGATGCATATCTTTAGATTGGCAATTAAATTTTCTATCTAATGGCAAGGTGCCATTTAAAAAAAGTAACTTTTTCTTAAAAAACGTGTTTAGCAAATTTTATTCTTTTATTAAAGGTTTGTTATTGAACTTACTGTTAAAATAGCTATAATTATGAGTTTTTAGAGTAAATTAGAATATATTTTTGCAAGTTACGGCCTTCTATTGTAAAAAACAAAATCTTAAAAAAAATATTTTTGCTGAAAAAATGAAAATTTGACGATACTATTGTATGTAATCTGACTTGTAGCTTTTGAAAACATAAATTATACAAAGTGATCCATTTAAAAAAATCAAAGTTCGTGTCATTTCCGGTGAAACCGAAAGTCGGCCATTTTGACTATATCTATCGATCAATCAGAAATTATGTCTAGTATCTTCATATAAAATTTTATCCAGATCGATTCATAAATAAAAAATATATAAGCATGCCCTGGTCTCATTGTCACCCGGTGTATTAAACGCTGGTCATGGTATGTGATCTATTTTGAAATGAACACAATTACTATGCGAAAAAACGATAATATTGAAACAGTTTATACCTTCCTGACTTACATATTTAATAATTCAATAAATTTAATTATATGTTATTATAGATAATTACCCACCTATAGAACACTATAAATTATTATCTCCGTCAATTAATACGCTTATTACCATGAATACTCGTATTATAGTCGGACAATCGGAGAAATCAATTAGTTGGAATTCCGACTAACGGAAAGGGGACAACATAATGCAAAAATTTAAGTTAGCGAACTACAGCTAGTATGCTTTAAAAATATATGTAGAAATAATAGTAAGAAATCAATTTAAATCTGATAGGATGTGTATAATGACGCTAAATTAGTGAAAGACAGCTAGTTCGAAACTATACAATAGAGATGAGAAAAACTAACAACACTACCAGAAGAAATATGAAGAACATTGTGATTTATTGATGGAACTACATGTTTATTCAGTTTCAAAATATTTCAACAATTGGTGCAGCTGCAATGCTGCCAAGATCAATACGTAGAATGTTTAAAAAAATCGTATCACCGCTGTACGCTCTAATGCGGAATAGCAATATAATAAATTAACGACAATTCTACAGCAATTCAATATAAGCCAGTCCGGTAACCAATAGCTTTCAAGATACCAGCTGAGTTAATTTTGAGGAGGGGTGGGTTAACACTAAAATGATCAAAACCAAATATAGGCGCCATTAACTTGGTTGTTGGCGAATCTAAGTTTGAACATTTCCTGGTGAACTGATACTGGCAACTTACATAGAGAGAGAAATCTCAAAAAGAATTTCAAACTCAGGATCTTTTATAAAATGTAACCTATTACAGACAAAACAAGACATAATCGAGGACCAACTAATGTAATATTTATTTTCAATAAATGTAGGCAAATAATATAAGTCGTGATTTCGTAATATTAACTCTATGATATCTACTGGCAAGGTAATTGGGGCGAACCCAACAACAAACTCATATTAAATTTGCGACGTGTACATGCTGCTTTCGCAGCTTAACGTATGCAATTTTATGTATATGTTTAGCATACAAATGCACAAAGCTTAAGAAACTTATAAAATACAAGTAAAATTAATAACTTATCAATACGTCAATAAGTCCGGCATAAACAAGAAAATGTTAATATAGTAAGTTCTCAAATTCATTTATGACAATACACTTTGTATTGAGGCAAACTGTGTTTAAAATGAAAACAAGGTTTTGGTTTATCTATAGCATCCAGCATCCTATGAAAACGAAGTCTAAATGGCCGAAGCCGCCACCAGACACTACAGTCACAACTTAGGAAGTTCGTCGGTACCTCAACTCCAATCCGAAAACACTAAAACTCAACCATTCCAAAAATACAAAAAGAAAAGGAAGTTATGAAACAATAGAACGTCATTAGCGCACAGAAACGGAACGCCTATAAAAAACTCACTTCTGGTGTAACTCGGTTTAACGTTCTCTCCCCAGTCAACGTAGCATAATCAGGAGGAGCCCACTTATCAAAATAGATCTAAAATTGGGATTAAAAATTGCATAAAAACAAGTGGTCTGCAATTGCTCAACGACTGGACTTACTCTAAAAACCTGCTCTCCAATAAATTTATCCGCTCGTGTATTATCCCAAACTTCACCACAATCATCGATCATATCATATCAAGAATCTACTCCTGGGCCAAGTAATGAAACAATCGTAGATCATACTGTTACAGTTGAAGAGAGCAATTAAAAAATAGAAGCTTTAGATGTAAATGTATCTAACCCGAACAGTACAATAATTTTGAGATACAACATCCTGTTGTACCTAGTTTAGGTGCCAAAGAACTTTAACGAAACTTGAAATTTTGCGATAATCTACAAAATAATTTGACAAAATTTGCATATCAAGAATGTGGTTCTGGATTAAAGTTATTACACAAATTTCAGCTATAACAAATAAAATGTTCACGGTCATTCTTTATAGATAGACTGGTTTTACAGTATTGCTAAATGTTACATAATCTTTTACTTTTACTTCTAGCGTTCCTTTCTATCGCTTCAAACGTAATTTTGTATATTTGTCTATGTTTGTGAAACAAATTCCTAATCGGAAGATGATTTTCTACACAAAATCGTATCATTCTTTCTCCATTCTTGTTTAATGTTTATTTTTTCCCATAGTGTCCAATTGTACCGTAACTATTTGAAACATACAGCAATAAGCTGTAGTCTTAAATCAATCTTATAACAACGAGCATTCGAAATCGAACAAAATGTATATGTGCGAATATGGCAGAGCAATATATTGTGTACGTATGATAGAATTTGCTGTATTACTCTGCCTTTATTTATATTGCTTAGCCCTCAAACTTGTTAAATACCGTTGTCTCATAATGATTAAACACCTCAATTCCAGTAAATTAAGAAAAACAAGTAGCCTTTCATTTCATGGACTCCTAGAAATGTTATTTAAATTTTTCTCCAGGTTACATAAACCTAACAATTTGTATAAATTTCAATGACCCTGAGAAAGAAAGAATCCATTTTAATTTTTAAGTCACATGTAAGTTTTAACATTGAAAGGGCGTTTCTTAACAAAAATAAGAGCCGTTTGTAGTATTCCGAGACTTTAATCATGTACTTTGAAAGATAAGCTAATTAACTACAGGTAAGGCAAGTGTACCTCTAGGTTTATAGCAATATTTTGGCCCAGTAGACTGTTTCTTGTAGGTACGTACGGTGTAAAATTCAGGTACTCAGTTAAGCACTTTTTACTAGTAAAGGGGACATCATATATATCCTTCATGCAATTCTTTTCTCCATTTTTCTTTTTTCTTGGTTTCACTTACTCCTAATATCTGTAATTTATATCGTTCTATTTCTTCTATTTAAGTCTGGTGCTTTTCCTTAGACTGTATTAATGTTCCATGTTTAGATTTTGATCTCTACTTTATTTTTCTTTGTCATTTCTACTTTGTTCGGGCATCTTTTCATTGTCAGTGCTGTTGTTGGTTCATCACCTTTTAATTTATTTATACTCTGATTATTTTTGGCTTCTTCGTCATATTGTTGGTTTTTGGGCTCTTTTGAACTAGCAGTTTTTTGGCATGCTATCACTATTATTTGTTTGAATCGCTCCATAGTTAACAATTTAAGAAAACAACAGTAAAAACTTTTCTTTTACTCGTTCTTTTCGTTTTGCTGGTGTTAATTTTCATACTTGTACTCTTTAGGGGTCTTCTAAACATTTCCATATTTTCGTTCAGTGTTTCTGGATCCTTCGCTATCAAAACCATATCATCTGCGCAACAGAACTCCAGTATTTTTACCTTTTTCGTTCTCCAGTATACGCTTTAGCTTATTTTTTTGCTTTCTTTACGGCTTCTTCTAATGTAGTGTAAACAGTAAGAAATTCAGTATACACCCTTTAATTGTATTCTTATTCCCTTTTCCATTATTGGAAAACTTGCGAATAACTTTACCACTGCGCTTAATAGGGTGATTCACCAGTAGTTTTTGCAGACTTTTGTAGCTACTTCTTAAATATTGGGCATCTTACTAAATAATTCCTGATATTATCATGTTCTAGCGCTTTTCTTATTTCTGACCTGTTGAGTGCTTCTTTCATCGCTTGTAGTAAATTGCTTTACCTGCTTTCCCCTGTTTCTTGTCGCGTTTTTCTTTCTCCTTT
The DNA here is from genome assembly GCA_940337035.1 of Agriotes lineatus. Taxonomy (NCBI): domain Eukaryota; kingdom Metazoa; phylum Arthropoda; class Insecta; order Coleoptera; family Elateridae; genus Agriotes; species Agriotes lineatus. The sequence continues at coordinate 57,978 of CALNHX010004002.1, read as the reverse complement.
CTGACTTTTTTTGTTTATTGTGTCTTTATCCTCTAATAACTCATTGACGTGCTGTCTTCAGCTTCCATCATTCCATCTTTCTCTTTGACTAATTTTTCTTTTCATATCTTTAAGGTTACTGCGCATTTGCTTGTATTTTTGTTTTGCTTGCTTCTTAATATTCTGCAAAACAGCTTTTGGTTATCCTTCTATACATTTCTCATTTTTTTCTGTCTATGATTTTTGGCTTTTCTTTCTTGACGAGTCTTTTGATATGTTCTTGTTCTAATTTATATTCTTCATATTCCATTTTTTCCTTTTTAAATACGTTCGCTTTTCCTTTTAACTGCTGCTTTTATTGTTACGTCCCTCCAGGTAATGTTTTTTTACTTCTCTGCGATTGTCAAACTTTACTCCGCTGCTATTAATCGTTGAAAGCGCCTCCATATATTCTTTATTCTTCCATTCAAGTTCATTTGTCTTACTCTTTTGTTTTTTTCCATCATATTTAACATTAGTAATCTTTCTTTGATAAAGTTTTCTTTCTTATTGGTTTCTGTTGTGTCTATGTAGTACAAGTTTGCATGAATTTTTCTCATTTTCAATTGTTTGAACCTTCTGTGTAACTAATTAATTTTTAATACTACATAGTGGGCATTACACATGCATAGTACATAATTTTAAACGCATCCTTTTCTTGAAATGTGTATGTCTGGATTTGATAATTTCAAAGTCAGACCATCTTCAGAAAAAGCAAAAAATTAGAGCCTAGTTGAAACATCAGACCTCCGGCTGGAGGCTGCATTTCTTGAATTTTAATGGGGTCGGAGCTCGAACCAAATGCAGATTAATCGTCAGCGTCGGTCTGGAAGCATTTCCGCTGAAAATAGTTGGGGCAGGTTCAAGTTTGATCCGTCATTGCGTCACTTTTCGTTTTAGGACTCCATTATTTCTGCGTGAACGTCTGGCATGAGTCAAAAACTGAAATACCAGAACGGCGATTAAGGACTTTTGTGAACCGTGGCCTATGCAGTTGTAGTCGCGCACGTCACTTCGAATTGCTTAAATATACTTTCTGAGTATTCGCCAGAGTTATTTAAAACCCTTGTTGCTAAAATCGGGATTCTGTAAATGCTGTTGACCCAAATCGATGCGCCGAGATTGGCGTTGTCGCAGTTGGCTGCTGCAGTGTAGTAGTCATTTGTTGAATGAACCGCGAGTACACTGCAGTTCAAGAACTCTATAATCACCGGGGCCTACAAAAAATATTTCTAGGATTTGTTACCACGTTTTATAAGTTTTAGGTTGCTTCTACAGTGTCTGCCATAATTTTGGACACATGGATTTTTGAATTATCCATTTATCAAAAAATGTTATTCTTGATAAAAATCCCTGCATTTTCTCAAACTAAAAATACACTTGCCAGAATGTAAATATTTTTTTTCGTATATTGGGGAGGTGCGAAAATACGAAAATGTCTCAGGAATAAAGTACCCATATTTTTCAAAATATACAAAAAATTTATTTAGAATTGAAAGCAATACGAAGCAATACGAAGTCAAAATCATCTACTCTAAAAAGCTTTTTAATTATTTTTTACCACCCCGTGTATTACTGAAAATGAGTTACTTCAAAGTTAACTTATTATCGGATACGATAAAGATGTAATGTCGAACTTGAGTTTTGCTCACCAGAAAATTACGTTAATCGAAATTAGTGCTAAAAACTATATTTTCCATCCGAAGTGAAAAAAATACAGGCGACTTCAAAAATGATAAAGAAATGATCTGAACTAAAAACAAATTGAAATAACTATGTTTTTAAATTAAAATGTTATAATAACAAATATTTAGAAGAGAGATGACCACATATAATGAAATTCTCGAAGTTTCCTTCTTTATTATCATTTTGTATGGTTGATGTTTATGATTTCAAAATACTTGGAAGAACATTTCATTACAAAATTAGAATCGCTTTGAATTGTTCTCGATGTTCGAATTGATTGTTATTACATCTTTTTGAAGATACCTGTGTTTTTTTTACTTTGGACACAAAAAGTGAGCACTTTTAATTAACGTAATTTTCCAGTTGCTAAGCCAGCGAGCAATACATCTTTATCGTAACCGATAATAAGTTAACTTTGAAGTATCTCATTTATCGTAATACACAGGATGGCAAAAAAAATGTAAAAAAGTCAAAATATGTGGCTGTATTTGACACCTCCGTTCAATTATAATAACTTTTTCAAATAAACGTTTCGTATATTTTGAAAAATAAGGGTACTTTATTGGCAACTGAATCCAAGCGCTACGCCACCATGCGGTAGAATTTTGAACTGTGTCAATGAGGTCGAAATTTTAAACCAGTTTATTTTCGAGCGCAGCTGTAATACGTTGGTACATGCCTACATTTATCTTGCTTGTTCTTGTTTTTACTAGGTTTGTTCTTGCTGAAGTTCAGTGTCTTGTTTATATTTATTAATTTATTGTTTATATTTTTAATAACGGGATATCTTTAACGTAAAAATGGATCATGAACGTGAGGGAGCTAGATTTTCTCCTGTACCAAATAAATCGAAACGGTTTTGTTGCGTGTATGGTTGCAAGTCACTATCAAAATAAACTACATTATTTACCTGTGTAAACGTAATGCATTTTTCCGATCGGTGTCGATATTAATATTTATTAATAAATTTTGTAATTGCCCTTCAACCTCTGCCGATATATTAAAAATTTCTTTTTGGGGCTACAATGTGCTTACATCTACGACTTGCTCCAGCTTTACAGGAGCACATCATATTTTCAATTTTCCATTGTTCATTTTCAAAAATCAAACATCCGTTGATTTCGTGTGGTGCTTTTTTTAACGCCGAAGTTTGTAGGCAAAGAGCAACGACACTTGTTTTAACATTTTCTTGACTTTTGCACCCACAATAAATAACATGTCAAGAATTAATTAATTGTTCCCCTTCAATATAATTTCTAGAAGAAAATGTTGCTTGTGCATAATTGCAAATATTCAGCATAGTAAATCTATCTGCCATTATCACTTTATTACGACACTTTACTTACAACCAACCGTTTGACGGACTTCCGCCCGTGTGATGAACTTATCTATTTGTACCATTGATGACTAATACGTTACTATTAAAGTATCATTAGAACATCTTTAACTACATTCCATAAGACTTAAAATTCCCCAATGGTTGCTGTGTGTAACAAATAAATACTTACCTACTAGAAATAGAAACTTTGTAAATAATGCAGCATGACTTAATAGCCATTGATGTACTCACGGCTGGTGAAATTATTTATTTCTATCCAAACAGCTTTATTAAAGTCCCATTTAAACATCTTTAACTAAAATGCATATCATGAAGAGTTACAATTTCTCAATATTAGGCTCGTAGAATTATTTAAGAAAATACTAGAAATCTGTTAAATGCAGCATTGGTATATTTACGCACTACTGATTAAATTATTTATTTATGGTAAACAGACCTATTAAAATCCCGTTTACACATCTTTAATTAAAGTGCATACCATGAAATATTTAAATATCCCAATATTATGCCCCTAAATTTTTTAAACAAATACTAAAAAACATTTAAAAACAGCGTTTAAGTAGGGAAATACATAGGCTTTAGAATCGTACCTACTTAGAGCGGCCATTTAACTAAGCTCCGCCTTCAGTTCACTTCCCAATACTGGAGACATTTATAGATTTTTATAATTTTGTTCGATTTATTTCAAAACATTTTTAGTTCTTTTAATTTTTTTAATGTAGCTAATATTTTTTGTGTAAAAAAATAATTTACATTACGATGCAAAGCGTTTTGCCCCATTTTGATGAATAACTGCCCCGTGCAAGTATTTTGTTTGTTTTGCACGAATAATATGACTTTGAATAATAAATTAAACGAGCTCAGAAAGAATTGAATAAATCAAGCTTTTAGTACATATTTTTGTATAATCAAACTTTTGTCAATTAAAAAGTTCTAAGATAACCACCCTCTTTAAGAGGGAGGGATTTAAAAGAAAAAGTTTATATGCAAAATGTATATGGTTCAACGCCTTTTATATTCTCCAGATTGTTGGTCGAATTACAGGACACCCTGTACATTGTTTGACTTAGATTTCTTTATATCACATCTAGATACATCACAATTGAAGAAATAAGAATATAGTGATTTTTACGAAGCATATAACTTTATTGTAATTAGTAATTACACATTGATAAGATTACATCTTCATATATCAAAAATGCGTAAATACTAACATGTATTAACCAAAATTCGAAAACTTTCATTCATCAGACCTCCATCTCTCTGTTTAACTAGTTTTCTTTTATGTACACCGCCAGGTTTCTCTTTTTTTAAACACCAGCTGCAGTCCTGCTGATATTTTGCCTTTCCTGGTACCTTTGTTCCATTTCTTGTATGTCTTGATGTAATATCTTCTATTGTTCTTAGCCCATTTGTCCAAAATTTGAGGGAAAAAATCAAGATGGGTACACAAAGAGTGAATTTTGATGTTCATGTTACAACCTATATTGCGAAGCTTTTCGAACATATTTTAAACAATTTTCTCATAATCTTGTGATTTCTAGGAAGCTTTTCATTACACGTTTAAAAACAATGTAGTCGGTTACAGTAGTTCTAAACTGACCGTCTAAAACCAATTTTCTAATTTGGGGACCAATGAAGATATTCTCCTGCTTCAAAAACAAAACAATCACATATGTATAAAATATGTCGGGGCTGTTTATACACTTTCAAGTTGCCATACTACAATGAAGTTAACATACAATATGAGCTCATAGCCGTTTTTCATGAATAATGTGACCGCGTCGCTGCGTGCTGAGACAAGTTTAAAGAGGCACACAACTATTTGATATTTATAACAAACCTAGGCGTATAAAACGTGTAAACCATTTCAGAATATATGGTTATGTGCACTTTTGCGTATAAAACCCTATAGTATTTATTTTTATTCACAAAAGGAACCAACAAATGTGTAGAACAATGTTAAAATACAAGTTAAAAATACACTAAGTTTACAAATACAAAATTATTGGTATTGGAGCGAAACTAATCAACATACAAATGTGCAAACAGATACATAATACCGCCAAAGTCTTAATATATGGGTTGGAATATTGGGCGATAAATTAATTGGTCCGCTCTTTATCTACGGTACTCTGAATATGCTTTAAAATCAAATAGTCCCTGCTATTACTGCAGTAGTTGATACTATCAACACAGTATGGTATCAGAACGATGGAGCTCCTCCTGCTCACTATTCAAGAGAAGCGCGAAACTACCTAAACGAAGTATTCCCCAACAGATGGAATGGTCGTCGTGGCCCTATTAACTGCGCTCTAAGATCTCCAGATGTGTCACCCAATGATTTTTTCTTATGAAGTTTCCTAAAATCCAAAATTTACACTTTACGAAGGCATGCAAATTTAGAATCTCTGAAGGACTCTATTAGGGAGGCATGTTTTAACCCCTCAAAGATTACGAAAATCATCCAAATTTGTTTGTACAAAAACGTTATTATAAAATGGTTTACGTTTGTCTACCCACGAACACTAAACCTTAACCTTACTTTCTATTTTATTTTTTCGTTTGTTGTTGTTTGTTTGTTTGTTAATGGACAAGGTCTAAGCATGCAGAGTACCAGGTACCTTAGACACCGACTGCTTTGGTCATATGGTCAAAGTCCTACTTAGAATTTTGCCGAGACTAAGGAGTTCCAACCCTAGCAAGGGATCTTTTACATGCTACACATCGTAGTAACATGGGACCCACGGCTTTACATCACTTCCGAATGATGGCATTCTGTGGAAGCTTTCATCTGCATTTTTTTTTATTTTTGAAAACCTCACCGGGACCGGGAATCGAACTCGCGACCCTTACATCAGTAGTCAGGTTGCTTACCACTGAGCTACCGACCACGGCTATATTTTTTCGTTGCAAAATTTTAAATACTTATGCTTTTATACTGAATATTACTCATACAAGGTAATTACTATACCACATTATTTATCCCTAAATACTATTTCTTGCAATAATATTGATAATTAAATCGCGATAGTTGTATTGTGTTAGCAAATTCTAAAAATAACAGCAATCTGACAGTAATGTAAATTTGATTAATTCAACTACCTGGTGTTTCATTTGTGACAATCACATTTTTAGATACAAACACAGCAATAGTTGATCCTTACATAATTTTCCAATGTTAATGTTGCCATGTCTGGTAGTCACTGAAACACACTGTATATCATATTACATTTAAATACGTTATATTACAAATTATATTTCCGCAAAATTCTTGTAGAACTTGGATCACCTCACCACAGCAGTCAGTATCTAAGGTATTATAGCTGGTACGCCACATGGTTAGACCTTGTCTGTAACAAACAAGAACACATGATATTACATAACATTACATTACAAATAAGTTACCTTATATAACAAACTATATTCCTTTACATTAGAAATTACATTACAAATTACATTTCCTAACAAAGTATATTATATCACATTCGAATACTACATTATATTACCTTGCACATTATGTTATGTTTCATATTATATTGCATTATAAAATAATTAACCCTTATACGGCCAATCATATATACAATTGAATAATTATTATTATGTATCTTCGTACAGTAAAAATGCATACTGCTTAGTTTTTGTTTAGAGAATGTTATTATCTTTTTTAATAATAAAAAACACCCAAATGAAGAACTAATGAGAAAGCATAGTGGATAATTTTATAGTAAAATTCATTTTGTTTCTAAATTCGTACAGGTATATGGTAATCAACGTCTTCGACTTAGCTGAACAACCAAATGTGATAAATAAAATAAATGTCATAAATCAACAGACAAATCTTTGTTAATATCGTAAGCGTATAAGAAAAGACAAGAAGAAAAAAGTTCTACTGATTTGCTACATCGTAAATCTAAGCCGTGTTTAAAACCCATCATAAAACGTCTGCCTCAGATTTTAGCTGCTCCGTCTGCTTCTACCTTAATCACCATCTCTAATGGTCTTCAAAATTACATTTTCTCTTGGTTTGGTCGATTGTAAGATTTAAGACGATATCAACGAGTAGGTATGGAAATTGGAAGGACGAACATGCAAGACGAATGGCCACGGAAAGAATTGTCCAATATAAAGCTAATTTTAAAAAATATGTATGTACAAAGTAGTGTAGCTAGACGGGTTCTGGGACACTTCCGGTGGTTTGAAACTTGGCTAAGTGTCACGTGGCGGCCTCTGGTTTGAAACTTGGCTAAGTCTAGTCGAAGGTCACGGGCCTAGCCGAGGTCAAGGTCACAGGCCTAGCCGGTGGGCGTGGCCTAGTCGGGGTCATTAACCTCGGCCACTTCCGGAATTTTTTGGGTTAAAAGTGTAGTTTTTGAAATTTTCCCACGCTCGAGCGTCTGGGATGCAGACATGTCTATTCTTGCAGGATGTTATCAGTAAATCAGAAGCTATTGTTACGCTTATAAAAATTTTCTCAGGCTCGACCGGATGTGAGTCATCGTCTGACAGACATGCCTATTCTTGCAGGATGTTGTTGAACAATGGCATCCATTGTTTTAAAGTCGACACGAAATTCGAGAACAATGAAGCCATTGTTGTCTGGAGATTAAAATGTGCAAAGCTGGTAAAAAATAAACCGAATTAATTGTGGTCTAATAGTATATATCGAATTATTTCCACATAAAAAAAGATGCAATATAAAAATCCAAACCATTTTAAATATCTTGTTAGGTTTTTAAGCCATTGTTGTCTGGAGATTAAAATGTGCAAAGCTGTTAAAAATTCAACAATGAAAGCCATTGTTTGAGAAAAAATCAGCACAACTGCTAAAGTGAATGCTGTCTTTGTTTGAAAATTTTTTGCTGACGCTGTTAAAAGTCCAATTTTGAAATTTTTACAAGATTCTCACGATACATTTTGGAGGTAAAAGTCTAATTTTTTACAAGATTCCCACGATGAATTTTTGAGGTTAAGAGTCTAATGTTTACAAGATTCCTATACCGGATGTGAGTCATTGTCTGGAAATGTCAGAGTTGTCAAAACCTGCCTGCCTGCCTGTTTATCTTCTGCGCAATTAAACAATGAAGCCATTGTTTGAGAAATGTGCAAGGTTGCAAAAAATAAACCGAATTAATTGTGGTCTAATAGTATATATCGAATTATTTCCAGCTAAAAATATGCAATATGAAAATCCAAACCATTTTAAATACCTTGTTAGGTTTTTGTTTTATTACACGTTCAACGAGATGTATGTCTGGATATTTAACTTGAATAGGCTGATTGGAAGCATCTTTTAGTAGATAGGTAATGTGTTCGATCCAGCTGAAGGACTGTTTAAGCGGTAGACAGTATTTAACAAAGTGTTGGGGTGTTAGAGACATTATTTGTAAGCAAAGTAAATATTACGTGTTTTTTCCCGTACTTTATTAAATACACAGTCTCGAGCCGATAGTTATTTATTTCGCTTGGATTTATGTACAGCATCCCCTCACTTTAGCAATAAGCAAGTTCATAAAGAAATATTATTATGCTGTAGAGATTTACAGGTTACAGTGTAAACTGAGTTAAAAATTTTGGATATTAGCAACAGTACCATTTAATTGCATATTGTTTTCTTTTACCAAATTTTAGATTCGATAGGTTCGAAAGCACTGCTAACAGACAGACAGAAAACTTGTAAACCGAGCCTTGTCAAATATCGAACAGCAATATATATTAGTAAAAAATACTCTTCCAGGTTAAAAAGTTTGATGTAGTTTTAGCCAATCTTATACACATTCCAGCACTAAAAAATGGTAGGAAGCGGAGTCTTAGCAGAATTTTTATAATACAAAACAGGAGCGATAAAATAATCGTCAGCATTTTTCAGTTTATCCGATTCGGCAACTTCCGCATATCGCAAAACAAACACCTTCTTTGTTCTTGTGTTAGCACCTTGGCTTTAAGAATGGTATGAATCCGACGCCACAGCACTATATGTTTTAACTACATTTTTTCAAAAATAAAAAAGCAGCTTAAAAATATTGTTCCTAAAAGGAGTGGTGCTGTAGTTTTATCATTGGAATTTCGATTTCTTACAACGGTAGTCCAGTTTTTTTTGTTACAACGAGCATAGTTGTAGCAGAGACTATAGAAGATATAAACAGACAGTAATATTAATCTAAAATTGAATTAACAAAGTTGTTAAACGCATGATACAGGCAGTTATTAATTACTTAATTGTCCTATATCCGGTATTCATGGTTTATCTGATTTTAATAGTCGATTAGAGTCGAATAACTAAGGTTATTACAATGCTAAAGACTGTGCGCAAAAGGTAAGATATCAAAATTTAAAATAAAACTCAGAGAATAAGAATTAAATAAAATAAAGCCAAGTAAAAGCTATTAGATCACTGCAATACTCTAATTAATAAGGATTCTATACTCAATGGTAAGGACAGTATAATTTTGAACCTATCTAGATTGGTTAAAAATCAGATGTATAAGAGAAATCTTGTTTAAAAACATTTTGTCAGACAAACTCCTGTCTAGACCTGCGGATGTGAGTCATCGTCTGGGAATGTGCAAGGCTGCTAAAAATAAACCGGATGTCTGGGGTTTCTGAGCAGGTCTGCGCGGGGGTCTGCGCGAGGGTTTGGCTGTAAATTCAAATTCTGCACAGGTTTTGGCGGTAAATTATGATCAGGTTTTTGGCGGAAAAATCTGGGAATGTACAAAGTTGCTAAAATGTATGGAGTGTTTGAGAAATTTACACCGGATGTAGTTAATGACCTTCCCATTATCAGTGTCTGCAAATTTGGTAGACAGACAGACAGACAGACAGACAGACAGACAGACAGACAGACAGCCAGACAGACAGACAGACAGACAGACAGACAGCTAGACAGGTAGACAGCTGTTCCTGTAACGGTTTTATGGGCACGACGGTGTAATAAAACGACAATTGTAAATATAATTGTATTTTATTTGTCTAATGTACATGTATAAAATTATTACAAATATATGTTATACACTAGTTAATTATTGTGGTAGAGGTGTTGTTGTCATCTCTGTCTGGAGGATCTCTTCGTGCTGTTTCCGAACTGGATTTATTCAATTATTCTTGCCTCTTTTAACTCTTCTATTATACTAACAATTTCATTTATATGATTTGTATGGCCAGATGCTTGAGAGGCATACAGTAACTTTAATCGATCAACTAATTCGTTCGGATCATCCCAGTAAACATAATCCAACGGTTTATTGCTAACTTGTTTATACATTTGCTGCATACCTTTACCAGTAAGCTTTGTAGTCCTTAACGATATCGATGATGGCGTGGGTGATGATGACAGGTTAGATTTTATAAATTTCTTGTATTTCGCTTGGTTGAAACCTACCTTCTGATCATTTTTATCAAAATTTCTATGCGCTGCATTTGTTCTGTTTATGATATCAATATAATTTGCTCTATCTGTCAGCGTTGGAGTTATTTGAGGATCGTTTTTAAATAGTAATTCGTACAAACCAGGTGTACCTTCATAGTGCACATTTTTAACAATTATATCTGATCCCTTTATATCTAACTCATCTCCACCAAAATAAAATTGGTTTTTATCAAAATCATATCTAATTCCATACCTCCCTAGATGTGGTCTTTCTATAAGATAAGTGCTTACATATTTCCTAGGAAGTTCGTCATACTGTTCTAAGAAAGAACTTATAGCTTGCCGCTGAAATTTGCTTGCTATAGTTGTATTAGGTTCATCTTCGGAGGATTCACACAATACTTCATCAGCCGGTTTTGGTGTAAATAATTCTAGTTTTGGAGGATTTGATATATTGATATATTCATCATCGTCATCATCCGCGTCATAATCGTATTTAATTGGAGGATTTGATATATTGATATATTCATATAGGTACGAAAGTCGGGTCGCGTTGCTTTCAACTACCGCACTTTCAACTACTTTTCAAGGTTATAAGTCCGAAGATATCCGAGTCATGTCGAATATCCCCGAACGTTTGTCCTTTTAATCCTATTGCACAATATTTCCAGTGCTAGATCTCCACCAATCAGAAAACTTGCTTGTGACGCAATGTTCTAAAATTAAAATTTGTCCACTACCTACGGATATATATATAGAGAGGCTTAATAGCTCTAGCAGATTATTACTTCGAGGTAGTTCAACGAGTAAACATGTCTTACTCCAAAGTGTATAGCCTTCCTCAGCTTTTTGGGAACAAAATTAAACCAACCAACGAACGTTTCGGATTGTGGTTATTGCTAGAAAACCTGGGCAATCTAATTACCGATGTAGGGGACATTATCTACACGGATGGCGAGACCCTTCTACGTGGCAAAAATTTAAGTCAGCCTACACCGATTACGGACCCGTTTTGTGACAACATTATGGTAGTTAAAATATGTGACCAAGCAGACTGCGAAGAGAGTTTAGGGAAGAGGCGTTCCATACTTCTAAAAAAGGAGATGTGCGGTGCATATAACAGTTATTTACGTGGTAAATTCTCCAAGTTCGTTTCTGCAAGACATGGTGTCAAAGCAAAACTACCATTTTTTCTTAATGGGAGTAACAGTGCAAGGACACAAAAAATTTCTGATCAAATCGGAAGGGAAGGAATGGAAAAAATCGCAAGGAAATATGAAAATCCAGTTGCTATCCCGTACAAAATAGAGCTGGCGGATGTTAAAGTGGAGACTCTGTTGGATGAATTACCTCGAATATTAAAACAGCTCCAAGTTGATGACTTCTACCTTATGGATTTGGATATAACACAAGACTTTGCTGGCATTTTAACAAGATGGATATGTGCGATTACTTAATGACTAATCACAACGTTTGCCTCCAAGGAGAGTACCAGGAAAATTGTAATGTGATTGTAGACAACGATAAAACAGTTGGGATTGACTGTCTAACATGGATGAACTCGAATTGCAGAATTAAGATATATAACAAATTTATTTGCCAAATTACAAGTCCAGGAGTTAACAAGGAAATCGGAAACCATATTATTGACTTTATCAAATGTCCAGATGCACGATTAAAAGAAACATTTACGTCTTCTTTGGCTAGAGAGCACGGAATTACACGATTGGAAGCAACAATATACAATTACAAGATAGGTAATGTATTCGACCCTCTGGAGGACTGTTTAAGTGTACTGGACAGCAGCAAGCAGTATTTACAAGACGCACCGTTTTATTCTGTGCCAATCGCTTGTATGTGGACCAAGTTAACAGATAGACTACAAAACAGCTGTTGTGTTGTGTTTAACAATGTTTTACAATATGTGGTCTGGGGCAATAAAAATACAAGAAAGTTGACTGGGATGCAAATCAAACTGCCAGATAAACAAGAACAGCGCGAGAAAATGATAAACTACGTCCTCTCCGCCTACAGTTTTAACTATTTACCAGTTAATTATTTAGAAATTGTAGACAGCGACGCACACGAGAATAACATAAACATAATACAAAAGTGCTATATTAAGGCTGGAGAGACATTCTTTTCCAAATCCACAACACTGTTCTCTACGATAGCACCGAATGTAAATATTACTGCCTTGGGATTGGTTGATACGAGTAACGTCATCCCGCAGGTCTTAAGAAAAAGAACTAACATAACACATAGGCTTACTCCAAATCCAATTAAAGAAATAACTCCACTATCGTCTGTCCATGTATTAAGTGCAAGAAAGCGAAAATTGGAGCTGGACGAAATAGAAATTAAAAAAAGAAAACTAGATTATTTAGCGGAAACAAACTCTATAAAAGAAGAATACAAAAATTTGCTGTCAAAAGAACAGAAAGTAAAAGAAACGGAGGATAGACTATGCAGTTACTTTAAGCAAAACCCTTGGAGAAATCTCGATATAACTGGGGTATACAAGATTTCCGCATTTATGGTAAATACTAGGGGAAAATTTCCGACAGTTGGTGTTCTAGCAGAAAAAGATGGAACCAAAAGTGCATACTTCTTAAAAGGGCATTTTAAACAACATCTTATAAATATTTACGACAATAACAAAGAGAAACTTAGAGAACAGGGATACATTTGTATTCCATTTAATGGATTATATATCGTATGTTTGCCAACAGAAGAACCGTTTATAAAATTTAAAACTAATGGAGTTTCTACGTTTAAGGGGCACTCGTTCCCCAAAGTAGAAGAAGTTGAATTTTACAGCGGAGAATGGCGAGATTCAGATCGATTAATATACAATCAAGAAGATATGGATCAAATTGCTAACATTAGCATGCAGCAACTACAAGGCAGGATTAAGATTGTACAATGCCATCGTTTGGAGGAACTCCAGGAAGGAACAGAACTAGTTGTAACTGGAATTAAACACATTTATTACAGAAACAAAAATCGTTATATTTTACAATTCGAAAATATAGAAGCTTTGTATGCAACCAACTTTTGGCTCGAAAAAGAAATAGAGGAATGACTCGGATATCTTCGGATAGACAGCTAGACAGGTAGAGAACTAGACAGGTAGACAGATAGACAGGTAGACAGCTAGACAGATAGACAAGTAGACAGCTAGACAAGTAGACAGCTAGACAAGTAGACAGGAAGACAGGTAGACACGCAGGCAGGCAGACAGACAGACAGGCTCACAGACAGGCAGACTATGTGTATCTAGGACGAAAAGCGTAACATTCCCGAACGACTGTGGATATTGTTGGACGAGCATGTATATAAATAAATTGTTTGTTTCTTACCAGAATGTTTTGATTTATTACTCGTTACCTACCTGCTCCACTCCTACAAACATTCGGACATATACGAGATGACTCGGATATCTTCGGACTTATAACCTTGAAAAGTAGTTGAAAGTGCGGTAGTTGAAAGCAACGCGACCCGACTTTCGTACCTATATGATTATAACATAATGTGTAATATAGTAGTTATGTTATCTTACCAGAAGGTCGTGATTTGTATGAAACGTGATGACCTAATTATGATATAGATGAACCATGACGTACGAGACGGGTTCTATGAACTTTAGAAATAACTGTCATACATAATTATCTTATCGGACAGTGTGTTTGTTGTCCGTCGTTATTAATAATTATTGAGATAACGTACCGTAGTTAAATTTACTTATTTAAATCTAGGGATTTTTTCTCTAGTTACATGTACCTTATATGTAACACTGCGGCGACACAGGGGGAGGGAAAAGGTAAATGCACTTTTAAATGCGCTTTCAACCCCGTAAATGCACCTGAACACCGTAAATGCACTTTTAAATGCGCTTTCAACCCCGTAAATGCACTTTTAAATGCACTTTTAACTGCATACCTGTACACCTATCTTTACCTGTCTACCTGTACTGCGTACCTGTCCTACCTTTTGACCCGGTTCCCACGCTTATCAGTCGACACTTCCGGTTCCCACGATGATAAGAGATGACCCAGTTCCCACGCTTATCAGGCGACGAGACGACCGTGACCCAGTTCCCACGATGATAAGAGATGACGTCAGGAGAAGGAGTGGGGGGCATCTCTAGTGGCCTCTTACCTACTGAAAAGCTAGCGATTCACACATTTTTTCCCTAGTAACCATTTTAGCATCGCAACCACGTAAACAATGTCTTAATGAAATAATCGCGTCACTTCATTTTACTTTACGCATCGCCATGGCTAACCTGATTATTATTGTTATTCGTCATTTTTCTGGAACTGGCTAAAATTATTGACAATTGCATCACCGTGCGTCCATCATCACGCAACAGATTTATTGAGTTTGTGAGTTTTTTTGAAGTTGAAGATGGAATCTGAAGATAATTGCACCCCGCCTGAAGTATTTGAAGCGACCCAGACAGCAACCAACGAGTTGTTGCCGGCCAAATCGCGCGGCCTCTATGAACGGCGGTACAACTTCATCAAATGGGGTGAATCGAAATTTCAATTATTTAACAATTTTGTCATTTATTTAGGACCGTAGAAAAAATTTTGTATGTATTTCGAGTGTAAAGAGCCATTTTGGTATTCGGTTGCTTTTTCGCGCCTCGCTACCGCTCGGCACGAAACTCGCATCCTCATACCAAAATGGCCCTCTTTACACACTAAATACATAAATATCTATGAACGATACGTACTCTATTGGAAATGGAAATTATTTACAAAGGGATTTCGATGCAGTGGTACATTGGAGTATTGCTAATAAATGATCTTTTAAAACAAATAAATGCAATTACTTTTGACTATATATGATGAAAGGAGCGGCACTGGATAGAATTACATCAACCACAGATTTAGGCGTACATTTTGTCTCTCCTTGGTGCTCGCCTATCCTGTTCTCTGCATACTGTTCCAGTCTCTGTTCTATTAGCTTCGCTGTTATTGCAAACTATTTCTTCACCTTTTTTATGAATAGGATGTATTATTGCTTTGCTCCATATACTTGGCATTCGTTCTTCTTGCCACGCTTTCTTTACTAGTTCACATTATGCTCGCATTACAATTTTATCTCCATATTTTATATTTTCTGCTGTTATTCCATTCATGCCTGGGCTTTAGCTATTTTTAATTTCATTTATTATTTTCTCCTCTCACAAATAAGAGTTTTAAACAACAAATTTCTCCCGTGGCCTGCTAAATATCCAGATTTGTCATCCATTGAACATGTCTGAGACGGGAGATGTCTACTTTACCAAAACCTCCAGAAATGGTTGCAGGGCTAGAACACCATGTCCAAGTTGCCTGGAATGAATTATCACAAGACTTAGTTGATAACCGTATTCGCAGCATGCCTAGAAGGGTAGATGAATCTGTGAGATGCCGTTATGGTGCAACAACTTATTAAACTTTATAACTGTTCTTTGTGGGTTTTTTAACCAAAACTTAATCAACTATCCTCTTTGACATCCTAAACGGTATATTACAAAATAAAAGTAATTCTTGCATTTTAAATGGGTGTAACGTTTTTTTTATTTTGAAACTCGGTATACTTAACATGGTTACATGCAGGAAAAAACCCCTACAGTTATTTAGTTGTGATTAAAAAGCAACGAAGAAGAGTCATTTTATTACACATATTAGATCTCATGCAGGAGAGAACCAGTACAGTTGCTCGGAGTGCAACTATAAACTGTCATGTAGAAATAATTTAATTGCATATAACGGTTAAGGTTGTATATAGAATAGAACACTTGTAAGTAAAACTAGTTTTATTATATATCGGTTAAGAGGCTTATTATTTGTGAATACATAAGAGCCCAGTAGTGATGTCAAAAAAGTAACTATTCGTTACACGAGTACTCGTTACCCGACATGGTCCGAAGTAACGGATATCAAGTTGCAAAAGTATTCGTTACATTTTTAAAACAGTTACTGTAGTCGTTAAGTGAACAAGTACTTGTTCACTCAACGCTGTAGTTTAACCAAAGAGTATTTGGTTTAACCTTGCTTTTTATATTATTGCCATCTTACGATGCAAAGCTTAAGTTTGAGATTGTGTTTAAAATTAGAAGGCTGTCTAAAAAAGTAGGGGTTTTATGAAAATATTTTTAGGCACATTGGAACAGCGATTGGCGTTTTTAACTTGGACTTTTATAATGCTCTAAAATGAAATAAGTAATTCCCCAAAAAAATGATAATGTACACATAAACGAGGCTTCAGGGCTGTTTAGGTACTTACATTTATAATTCTTGTAAAAAATGTATTAGCTATGACTTTTCAATGCTCTAAACTGAAATAAGTAACGTCCCGAAAAAATGATTAATATGCTTTATACATTAAACGAGGCTTTGGGGATGTTTTCTTTCATAGTAGTTTTACGAAAAAGTGTATTAGCTATCACTTTTTAAAACCGTGAAATAAAATCGCTAATTTCCCGTAGAAACTATTATTAACAGATGTTAAAAAACGTGATCAGAGATCAGGTAGGTTGCTATCACCCGTTTTTCCATAAGGTTACTTTGAAACCAAAATAAAAACAGGCCTCTTAACTAGGTTGTTTTAACACCTCTTTTACATATTAAATGCGTAACAAATAGAAATACAACTCCTGATGTTACGTGTGCATAAGCTCTGAGCGCAATGCTCAATTCTGAGAATTAAAGAAGTCAACATTCAGTTTTGTTTTGTTTACGTCAGCTTTCGCAGTTCCGTGTACGAGAGTACTCGCCACTCCATCTGAAACCAACGGATACTCTCGCTCAACTTTCAGGTACTCGATCCGAAGGGGGTTGCAAAGCGCGATGGCTTTAGAATAAACGAGTACTCGGTAACGAATACAAAGTAACGGATACCAGAGCCGGATTAAGGGGGCGGGGGGGCTAAGGGGGCTGCAGCCCCGAGCCACCGAATTTCGGGAGCCTCGAAAAGATTCGAAGGTTATAATCTAGTGCGGTTTCTAATCATTTAGATTTAGATCCCTTTGTACCCGTTGCATAAATGAGAATGGGGCCTCTAAAAAAATTTAGCCCTGGGCCTCACATATCCTTAATCCGGCTCTGACGGATACTACAACTAAAAATAACGAATAGTTGCAAGTACCAAAAAGTAACGAATGTTGACATCACTAGAGCCCAGACAAGTACTTTAAATATGTAAACTCGCAATGTTGTAATAAGTTTGAAATTGTATTAAGGGTGTAAAATAATTAATTTTACAAAAAATACTGCCGATCATCGTATTGTATTATCTATAACCTCATTTTTACCTTGCGGTGTAGAGGCTGGTGGTTTATACGCTTGCGTCTGGCAGTGCAATGCTCAACTTGCCCCGGATTCGGCTTACAGAACTGGAGCGCGCCTATAAAATAATAAAATTAAAACTTTAAATATTTATATATTATAGTAGTTCAAAGGAGAGTTCCTTCTATTTAGGTATCGCCAACAGGTAAAAATTGTAAATATATAAATAATAGTAATATTGTAGAATTGCACATGTTATTTTTCCAAAATATTTTCATTGAATTTGAAAAAAAACATTCCAGAACCCTACTTAGCACAACTTAGAGGGTTTAATTATAATCTTAAAAATGATTGATCTCAGGGTAATTCTTTTAAGAACATGAAGTTCTCTTAATTCATAGGTTGGGCCTCTACATCGATTATTAGGTTTACATTTACAAAAATACATAAACAACAATTAACAGGGATACCGTGTTTATAGGTGCAACTACTCGAGGGAAACTAGTGAGTTTGAACGAAGAGGAGGAGCATTAATTGTGGTTAGAGACCATTTAATATCCAGGCAATTCGCAATTGCTGGTAGATATACAGGCGGAAATGTTGGCTGTATCAATAGTGTCAAATAATGTTAACATAATTATTGTTAAGTGTTTATATTCTAAGGATTTCAGTGTAATAATTTCTGCTGACTTATTGGTTCCTGTTGATGTTCACCATCCAGTATTGTATTTCTCTGTTGAAGATTGTAATGCAGCATACAGGATGCATGTTACATTTAGTTTAAATGTTAATATCCAGATAGCCAATGGATTACATGTGATATAACAGTTGTATGTATGACTGGTGAGTTAGTAAAGGCAACCACAAGGTTGTTATTAGTACCTAATGAAAATTATAAATAACTTGAATTTAGAATTTTCGACAAAGATTCATGTTAAGGGTTAAATTTCACTTAATCGTGAAAGTATAATAATTGCCTGTTTGATCTGTTGTAGTAATACAGTATTCTCTACGATCAAAGGTGATTTCATGTCAGAATTATTATAAAATATATAATTCAAGGTTATTTAAATTCATTTAAAGTACTATACTCTATTGAAAATACTAGAATACTAAGAAGATAATAAAATCAGTGAAAGTGAGTTGTGGTATGCTATGTTAGCAATCCATTCAAACAATAGGGTTTCAAGGAGCTACAACGAGCTTTGGATTTGGTCGGGAACAACTAAGAAGGTTTTGCTGACTAGAATTTATCCAGTTAGAAGCTGAAATAGAGAGTTCAGGTACAGAAAATAAACATCAGAAGGTTAGTGACAATTTCTTACAAAATAATAAGAAATTAGACAGTGCATTTGCTGTTACAATTATTAAAACTACTCTATTTAGGAAATAATTATAGAAGATGAATTATTTTTCTAAATTTAACTAGTGATTTGAGTACTCAACTTTTTTTGGCATTTATATTTTCAAATTTACACATTTTGAAGATAGAATAACATTAGAATTTTACATTTAATTTAATCAAAGTTGGAAAAAGTTCAACAATTGCTTAAATTACTTTTTGACAAACCTCAAGTTTATGAAGTACCTGAAATTTGCTTTTGATTAATAAAATCAAATGATTAATATATTTAAAAAGGAATTCAGTCATTAAATATATAAAGAAAGTTGTTAGTTAAAGAGCAGCTCATTCAGCTGAGAGTTTGGAGTCTCCTTGCTCATAAAACTGACTAGTCGTGGCATAAACAATATTAAATACATAACATAATTTTAAATGTCAAATTAATTTTAGAAATACATCAATTTCTACTGATCTTATTAAGAAATAAGGTAGGTATATAAATGAACTTATGCAAACGAGAGCATTTCTTTATAGTAAGTATTCAAAAGGTATATTTCATTTGATACTACAAGTGTAGTTAATAAATATTACATTGTATCATACAACATGGAACTTGACATTAATACAAATAACACCGGAAGATAGGAAGATATATTTTAATTTGGCTCACAACATGGGCCAAATAGGGAGTTATATTACAATTGGCTTGCAACGTGAAGCTTGAGATATATTTCAATTTGGCGTCCGAACGTGGAACAGCAAGTGGGGCTCGCGAGGGAGATATATTACAATTGGCATCACAAGTAATTATAAATAAATATTACAATTTATTGGCTTGCAACGTGGAGCTCGATATATTACAAGATAGGTATTAGCTTCACCCATTACGATATGAGTACTGGGGAAGACGTTATATTGTGAACAATGCCAACTTAGCTTGCAACAGTCTTGTATTATTATTATTTGGTATTATTTACCTGAAATTAGATGAATCATAATATTAATAATTCGAGGGAAAGTTGGATAAGAATCTTCAATAATAAAACCTGTTACAAAATAGGAAACAAAAGGAACATGTTTATTTGTACTTATATTTCTAACGTATTAACATATTAAACTTTACTTAAATATTTCAGTTTAACTAGCAAGTTAATAATAAATGGAGTTACATATTACATTATCTACTAAAAACATCTTCCTTTTTAGTTGTTTACTGCGAATTTCCTCGACCCTCCGTGGCTGTACAACTTGTGCCCTTACTTTAAAATCTTTTTTACTTCGATGAGCAACTGAGGTTGGCAGAACTTTAATTTTTTTAAGAGCTGTGTAATTAAAACAGGAAGAAGGTCCAACTGTAGTACATATAAGGTCTTGCCTACTGCGCATGTCCGCCAGTCTGACCCTGAAGCTAGTTGGATTCACGCCAGGTAAAGAAGCAACGGTTTCAAACTATCCACCAGCCATTCGCTGTGTCCTAGCTTGTTTAGGTTAGTTGCAGTCTTTGATAGTTTTTCAAATTGAATGCCCCATAAGATTGTTTTAGAACCACTGATCACATTTATGTCTGAAGGTCGATTTGATAATGTGTAATAGGCAGGACCTTATACTGCAGTCGTACCCAAGAAGAATATAAGCGAAAACTTAGAAGACACGTGCGGTTTCAAATTACGTTGTACGACCAGTCGCTAGTTGAAATTCTCAGAAATACATGTGCGTTCGGGTTTCGAAAGCCAGATACACGGCTAGACGAAGTTTTTACGCTATGAAAGCGGCGAGTGTCTCTGGTATAAAAAAGTGATGAATATAAGCGGAGTGACGGATGGCTTAGTAACCGCGATCAACAATATTGCAAATCAATCAAAATGTCAATTTTTCAAAATAGTCCTGTAAGGCAATTTTTTCCAAAAATCGTCTTGCAAAGAAATACTTTACGGCCTAAATATTGTACAGCAATGCATGATTTTCAGGGCTGGTAACTAAAAAATAATTTAAATTGCGATATACAGAGTGTTGAAAAATGATATCGACGAATTTAGAGAGGTGACCGCGTAGTTCATTTGAAGAAAAAATGTTTCTATGAACGTAGGTCCGGAAATATGACTTCCGAACATTTTTCTTGGCGAATAGTAAGATTGGAGGCATTACATTGGGTTATAATTTATTCAAATCAAACGGAAGAATAGTCGTTTTGAAACTAAGCGAGACAATAGATTTATATTGGCAGCATATTGATTTGCTATTTTAAATATTCAAAGTTTTTATCTTGCATAGAGCGAAATTCAAAATGTATCCATACAGATAAAAAACATTCGTAATGTTTGTTAGTGACTTTGTTACGCTATAAACGCGCCTTTAAGACACGACATTAACTAGCTAATTGACTAGCACATAAAATAACTCAAAATGGGAAAGAATTACACAGGTCTGCTGCCCCAACCCGTAACAAAAAATCTGGTGTGATACACGCACACAACTTCCTTTTACAGTGATCTTATAATTAACCAAAAATTTTATTTAAAATTTTTAAGCGTTTGTCAAAGATTTTCAAAAATTATAAATTCTACAAAAACGGTACAAAATAGAGCGTTAGGCGAAACGACAAATTTTCTCTAGAATTTTAAGCTGGATTCAAAAATGTAATAATCTACCACGTGTTCTATTTAAAATAGGAGTTAATAAAAAAATAGAAAAAAAAACAAAAGAAACCCATTTTAGAAGTATTCAACTGGAAAATCACCTATCTCACATTAATAGAGAACCGTTTTTGAAAAAATCGAAAAAAAAGAAAAATCACAAGATTAAACACATATTTCCGGTTATGCCATTTTCTTCAAAAGCTTGCTGTCGCATCTATATAGTACACAAAACTTATATATGAAGTTTCAACGTATTACCTCTTTTCGTTTTTGGGATATTCTGTTCACAGATACACACACAGACAGACACGCAGACAGACCAATGAAAGAAAATATGTTTTTTGGGTTCAAGGGACTCTAAAACGTGAAGATGTGTTGAAAACTTAATTTCTAATTTTTGGGGTGAATCCAATACTTCCTTTATTGTAAAAGGAAGTAAAAGGGGTGCCGGCTTCACTCACGGAGATGGGGGGTCCACTATGAGACTAATCAGGGCAACGGCCTATTAAATGAAAAGCAGATGTTAGATGCCAAGACGACACCACTTTCCTAATGGGGAAATACACAGGTGAGCTCACTGAGAAGAGTGGAAGCAAATGGGTACACCTTCTAATTTCAACCTTGGCAGTGCTTGGACAACGAAACAACGAACGACAGCATTAAACTTAACTTGCGGGAAAACTCCTTTGCAGCTGTCTAAACCCCTTTTACAAAAAAAAACACACAGAGGTCTGCATGCAAATGTCATAAACATCAAAGAGAAAAACACAGCTAATTGAAAATGAACTATATTAAAATAAACATTTGTTTAGTAATTAAATGTAACGAACCGGGTTAGTAAGGGGTTAAATTGCGTGACGGTTAAACTAGATAAAGTTGACTCAAAAACAATAAGACGTGAGGGTAAACAATCAAATGTGGCTCTAAGGCGGTAATTACTCTAATCTCAACTATGTTAGGCTAAGTATAAACAGCAAAACTGACGGTAAGTGTTCAATTGAACGTATTGACAGCTACAACAGTTTAAACGGGCAATTCTAAATTGACAGCAACGTTACGCAAAAGGCTGCATCTCTGCATTACTTCATTCTTGTCACCAATTAATTTGCCATTTTTTCCTTTACAAAATATTGTTCTCGATTGGTAGCCTCGTTTCCCTTTTTTAACCTCCAGTAAAAGTTTCTAATTTCCTTACTGTTGTAGTCTTCTTCTATTTTCTCTAGTATTTTAATTTTATGTTTTCGTTTCTTCTCTCTGCATATTTATTTGTTTTTTTTTCTTTGTTCTTGGTAGGACCTTCTACTGTCTTCCGTTTGGTCAGTTAACATTTTTGTCTTGCTTTTTCTCGATTCTTAACCTCGTACTCATATTCCAAGTCAAACCATTCGTGGCCTTTATAGTTTTTATTTTTGGTTTGCCGTTTCAGTGTTTTCTTTATGGTTTCTTCTAACTCTACTACTCTTTCTTCTATACTTGCTTTCTCTTTTATTGTTTTTAGCGCTTCGTTGATTTGATCTTCCAATAATATTTGAACTTGCCTTTGCGTGACTTGTATTTTCCCTTGTTTCCATCTCTTTGAGTCTCCTTGGTTATTATTGTTTGGTATTAATTGTTGTAGTTTGATTCCTACTAGGAGGCGGTCTGAACCGCAGTCTGCACCCCTATAACTTCGTACATTTTTCATTTTTATTCTCTATTAAGGCATGATCAATTTGATTGGCAGTCTTACCATCCGGGAGCAAAAAATGCTTCCGAAACTTGAACAATTTTATAACTCGGCATTGTTACCCGAAATTTTGGATTCAAGACAATCACGACAGCTACCTATTCGAGAGACATTTTTAAATTGATGTACGTGGAAGAAACTATATCTTCTGCAATTAAATGTAAAATGTGTATAGGTATGTATACTGTAAAAAATTGTTACTCTTTTCCCCTTTTTTTTAATGAATTTATCTAGATCAGTATACAAAATACTATACAGGCTGATTTATTTATGAATATTTAGCATTAGTTAATCACTTGTTATATTTGTTTGTAAGATTGTTTATTTATGCACTGACAACAGTTATGTTATTGCTATATGTATTATTTTAGTAAAGTATTTGCCCTGATGTATTTATTGTTTTAATTTTTTCTCGTTAGCACTATCAACACTATTAGCTAAGATGTCGTAAATATCTTGAGAAAATTTTCTTTTGATTCCATTATGTATGGAGTTGATTCCAATATCATAATAAAATTGATTACTTTGGGAACCGTACTTGCTGTATTATTAGTTTGATTTGGATAAACAAATGCGTTACCAAGCTAAGTAACTTTCTACCTGCAGTTTACAAAAAGGTATAATCCTCTTATAATCCTCTTATTCTCTTATCAGTAACACGATTGATTAGCAGTATGCCTAGACGTCTAGAATGTGTAATTAGAGCTCGTGGCGTAGAATTAACAGTTAATACTGACAGTTATCGGAAACAATTGACATGCTGTAAACATATCCCTGACAACGGCAACCTGATTCTTAACAAAAGTTCATCAAAAACTTGAATAATGTACGACAGAAACAAAATCGCAATATTTCAACAATTGTATGGTTATGAGTTAGCCCACTATAGCACTAAATTTGTTTATTGATACGTAAACATCGACATCAGATTTTAAGCGCCAGAAACCATTTTCAGTATCTAAAATTGGAAAAATTATTCGTGAACCCAGACTTTTGTCGCTCAGTGTATTTGGGATCGCTGGTCGAAGAAAAGAAAGTAGCATCGACGGCCGACGTTTACAGTTGCATCGGGCAGGCAACATCAACATTCGCCTTGCTCAAATGGTGCGTATGGAAACGAACACATACTACCATCAAAACGAAAGTACGCTTATACCGAACGCTGATCCTTCCCATTCTTCTTTATGGATCGGAAACGTGGACATTTGCTCAAGCCGGACCTTGACAAGCTTGAGGTCTTCCAAATGCGATGCTTGAGGCAAATTCTCGGTGACTCGCTCCGCGACCGCCTTCGAAACGAAACAATTACAGGAAGATGTGATCATCAAACACTGATAGGAGAACAAATACAAAAACGTCGACTACGATGGTTTGGACATGTCTGCCGAATGGATGATAACCGATGCCATGTAAACTTCTTTGGCAAGATCGTCCGGCAGACTGGAGAATTCAGCGATCGGCACCGAAGAAAACCTGGCTGAAGAATATCGAGGGCGACTTAAAGAATTAGCGATTATCGGTTATCGATGCCCAAGACGTCGCCAAAAATCGTCAAGAATGGAAACGAATCGTAAATGGCGTTTGAGACCCAGCGGCACCAACAGCAGCGTATTCGTTGCGGGGACGTCCCGCCCGGATCGCCAGCTAACGGACCAAAGAAGAAGAAGACTAATAACAAGAAAGAGGGAAAAATACATTTGACGCAAAATCACAATTAATTTTTTCAGGTACTTACTAACACATAACACGCCTCGCTCTTGAGGGCGTGGCAAGGGTTAAGATGGTGGCTTAATGGCCACACTTTCCCGTCTAGCTCAGCGGATGAGTGGGTCGACCAATGGGTGAAGAGGCTGACGAATACGAGTGCCTATTGGCTAAAATAATTATCGACAAAGGCTGCTTATTGGTTTATTTGTATGAGTTAAAACTACGGGCACATTATATATTACTACACGAAAATACAATAACACAATGAACAATGACATAAGCAAACCATAATCTACAACACACACATACAACAAACATTCATACACAAACTAAAGAATTAAACTAAATAAGTGATTGTCCTGGCTCTAGGCTACAGTTCGGAGGGGGGGGGGGTACACTCATTAAAGGTGAAGCACGAGGAGATTGTCCACGGACCCGCACACACTCCCGATTCAATGGCGGGGGGGGGGGTTTCTCGGGCAACGGATCGTGTTCCTTCACTGGGGGCGGCGGTGGCGCTGTTGGCGGCGACGTCCCGGAATGCGGCGGGGGTCTCGCACCAGGGGGAGCGGCGAACGGAGGCGCAGGTGCGCGTTCCTCCTTGGGTCTCGTCCCTCGATGGAACGGGCGGTGGCGTCTCGGGGGCGGCGATGGGGCAGCTGCACTTCGCGCAGCGGAAAGTTCTGATCGGCCTCCGACCTAGTCTCCTCCCATAGGCTCTCGAATTCGGCCTTCTCCTCAGGGCTAAGGAAGAAGGCGACTCCCAGGAGCTGGGGGCGGCAGGTGAGGCGGACCTGTGCCAAGCGAAGCGGCGGGCGAGCTTCGGGGGTTGCGGCCTCGTAGGCGGCTCGTCCGGTAGGAGTGTCTCCGGGCTGCGGCGTACGCGGACTGCTGGGAGGCGGCGTCTCGACGGGGGCGGCGGCTTGGTCACCTGGGGAACGGCGGCACAGTTGCGCTTCCTGAAGGAGGGTATCCCGTGGAGAAAGCGGGGGCGACGGCCCGAAGAGACGTTCCAGTAGTTCCTGATGGCTGTAATAAAACGAGTAAGTGTGGGGTTTGGAGGCTAGCTCGTACCTGGGAGGGCGGTGCTGCCGTCGGCGGCGGCTTGACTAACGTAACGTCCGGGGTGGTTGCCCGGGGCTTACTTGTGCGACATCCTGGCTAGACGCGTTTCGCGGCTGGCGGAAAGCGGTACAGCGTAGGCGGCGAGGAGCGCTACGGTCGAGGGCGGCAGGACCTGGGGCACAGCGAGGCGTAGGGCTAGTCTGAAGGCGGGCAGCGACGTTGGCTGGGGCCACGGCTCGGCTCGACCTGGGGCTAGGCGTTCCTCCGGGTGGACGGCGATGCTGGCAGTCTTTTGCGGCTGCAACTCGGACACCCTTTGGTGGCTGTGATCAGAGATCGAACAGTCGCCTGGAGTCACGGAGTTGACTTCTGCGATCAGTGATCGAGCAGAAGATTTTTGTTGGTTTGTTACTTCCTAGTGACCGGAGGGTCTAAGCTAGGGAGATAGTTGATCTGAGAACAGAGTTCGATCGGATGATTCTTCTGGCGGCTGCGGCTCTTTTTAAAGGGATTTTTACTCCCACCGCTTTCTCTCGGATGTCCGTTTGTTTGGGGTGGGATGAACTGCTTCGCTTCAGGGGCTGTTTGTTAAAAAAAATTTTATTTCGCGTTTTGCGCTTTTATTGTGGTCCGGATTTTTTTTTATGTAGCTCACTGGATTCCTGATGCGAAGGCGATTTTTTTGATACCCAACTCGACTACCTTACTTTTATTTCGCCGGTGCTTTTAATACGGTCGCGATATATGCGTTTAATTAATTTTCGTGTTTTGTTGATGCGCTTTATCCGGGCTGCAGATGAGTTTGGGGCTCGCGTTTGAGATGCATCTTAATCCTATTACCTGGCTTTAACGACCACTCGGGCGACGAACTCCTTTGTTCGCCGTCTTTGTAGGAAGTTTCCGACACGCGGCCGGCTTCGTGGAAGGTCTTCACATAATTTGTTTAATAATTTGTCGTTCCTATCGGACTCCTTATGAATAATCTTGGTCGACGAGGGCCTGGTTTCCTGATTTGTTTTCTTTGTGAAAAGGAGAGTTTTTGAGCTGCCCTTGCTGTGCTAACCCGAACGACTGGCGGTCTGTTTATTTCTCGGGCTTTAAATTTTAGTATTTCAAAGCTCGTGAAATTCCAGCTTCGTGTATTTCTTGTTAAAATCACCGCTCCTGGTGTTGGATCGTTAGCAGCAGATAATACTTAAAAGCCGATTATTTTTTTGTCTTAATTAGCCGCGTTATCAAGCGTTTTGGGATATTCATTATTTTTGCCGATTTGCTGTTTCCTAGGAATTTTGGGCCAGAACGCACATGCGGTTCTTGGCCCAGGGTCGATTTAGGTTTATTACAGGCTGGCCTCGACGAGCTATTTATGACTTTATTTTTAAAACTTTTGGGTTGTCGGCGTTTGGCTATGAATTCACGGGGTGGTCGCGATTTGTTTTGTTTTAATTAAATTAAGCGTCGTTGGGACGCACTTTCTACGCTAACATTTCTATGATGGTGGCTTATCCCCGCCTTCGGAGAGATTAGCGTAGGCGAATCGTATCAATCCCCCCCTTCTTTGGCGTCTTCGACCGACGCTTGATTTTCTTTGACGACGGATAAAGGTCGAAGTTGGTTGCTGTGTACCTTTGTGGGTCCGCGGTCCTTGTCGACCTGGTACACGTGGGCGCCTAACTTCGCGGTGATGATGTAGGGTCCCCCCCATTTGGGCTGGAATCCGGCGTGAACGTTGTCGCTGGCTTTCGACAGTGGGTGCTCTTTGACGAGGACCCTTTGTCCTACATTGAAGATGGGTTGATTGGGGTCGGCTTCGTGCGGTGGATCCCATCTGGTTCGGGCTCGGAGTTGGTCGTCTCGGTCCTGACGTCGATGCTCGTGGGGCGGCGGGGTCCTCTGCTCGGTTTCTTCTTCCGTTTGGAGTCTCCATTCTCCGGGTCGGCGGAGTTCT
This sequence comes from Agriotes lineatus, assembly GCA_940337035.1. Lineage (NCBI taxonomy): Eukaryota > Metazoa > Arthropoda > Insecta > Coleoptera > Elateridae > Agriotes > Agriotes lineatus. Next base: position 29,859 of record CALNHX010004002.1, on the reverse strand, counting down.
TTGCCGAACATGGCGTAGGCGGGGCTACATCCTATCGCTTGGTTTCTTTGTGTTTGCGTGTTGAACAACACTGTTGGCAGGTGCAAGTCCCAGTTGTGGTGCTCTTGGCCCTGTAGGTTCAAGCGAAGGCCTCGTTTGATATCCTGGTTCCTACGTTCGGTTGGATTGGCCTGGGGGTGATATACGGCTGTGGTCCAGGGTTGAGCCTGCCATCGTTGACAGGCGCGCTGCCAGGGTCGGCTAGTGAACTGTCCACCGTTATCGGTGAGCAAGGCGCTGGGATAACCGTATCTGGGGAACACTTCGTCGTCCAGGAGCCGGATGATTATGGGAGCCGTGCTTCTAGCGAGGGCGAAGGCTTCGGTCCATCTGGTGAATAAGTCGGTTATTACCAGTATGAACCTTTTCTTTCTCTTCGTGGCAGGGTAAGGACCCATTAGGTCGAGGGCTAAGGTGTCCCAGGCTTGGCGGGGTTGGTGCGGGCTTTGCGTGGCTTTTACCTGGTTTCTACCCTTCTTGCACCTGAGACATAAGAGGCATTGTCTCACGTATTCTCGGATGTGAATGCGCATCCGTGGCCAGAAGAAAAGCTTCGTGATCGCTCGTGTGGTCTCCGCTTCGTGTATTTCTTGTTAAAATCACCGCTCCTGGTGTTGGATCGTTAGCAGCAGATAATACTTAAAAGCCGATTATCCTTTTGTCTTAATTAGCCGCGTTATCAAGCGTTTTGGAATATTCATTATTTTTGCCGATTTGCTGTTTCCTAGGAATTTTGGGCCAGAACGCACATGCGGTTCTTGGCCCAGGGTCGATTTAGGTTTATTACAGGCTGGCCTCGACGAACTATTTATGACTTTATTTTTAAAACTTTTGGGTTGTCGGCGTTTGGCTATGAATTCACGGGGTGGTCGCGATTTGTTTTGTTTTAATTAAATTAAGCGTCGTTGGGACGCACTTTCTACGCTAACATTTCTATGATGGTGGCTTATCCCCGCCTTCGGAGAGATTAGCGTAGGCGAATCGTATCACACAATTTCTTTTCAAGTTTTAATTGCTTTTGTTTTAAGATACAAGGACAGTTGGCGATCACAAATAGAAAATGGTGAATCATATTTTAGGTTACAAGAATTGTCATAGAAAGAACACATTTTCTCTCAAGGGACAATATGAAACAAAATTAAAATGTCTGTTGTCATGGTATTCGTAAAATAAGTTCAAAGACTGCTAAATATCGATGGGGCCACAATTATATACAGACAGATCAATAAAAAAACCAATTAGGGCAGGCTGTGATATGTGTTATACTTTTGGCAGTACTGAAGTGTATTGTCAGTCTATGTCAAATTCGAGATTAGCAGGTTAGGTTTTGTTCGTTGTTTGACACAGACCGACGTAAAACTTAACCTGCAAATCTTGAATTTGACATAGACTGACAATACACTTCAGTACTGCCAAACGTATAACACATATCACAGCCTGGCCTAATTGGTTTTTTTATTGATCTGTCTGTATAGAGTGAAATCTCCCTTGGGCGGACACCAACGGGGCCGACTGGAAGTGTCCGTTCAAGAGGGGTGTCCGCCTAAAAGAAATACGAAAAAAAGATCGGTTTTTTAATAAAAACTGTAATTAAAGAAATTGGAACATTTAAAACGGGTCTATGACACATTGTCGAATGTACACAACGTCGAATCGATTTTAAAAGGTCCACAATGTCGAACGTGTACACAACGTCGAATATCATATGATGACCATATCGCCGAACGTGACCACAACGTCGAATGCTGATGAAGGACACTTTGCCGAAAGTGTCCACTTCGTCGAAAATCATTAAGCAGTATTTGCGAACCCGATCTTACCCGATCAGAGTCTAGTTTGCGTGGAAAGTGTAAAATGTAAAGCTCTGATTAACAGGGGCTCGACACTTTGTAGAAACGTGTCCACAACGTCGAATTCACGAGCGGTACACTTCGCCGAACTTGGTCACAACGCCGAATGCTAGAAAGGGCCACTTTGTCGAAACATGACCACAACGTCGAATTCCCGAGCGGTACACTTCGCCGAACTTGGCCACAACGCCGAATGCTAGAAGGGGCCACTTTGTCGAAACGTGACCACAACGTCGAATTCACGAGAAGGACACTTCGTCGAACGTGACCACAAATCCGAATGCCCACCGGCAATGCCTCGCCATGTATTTTTCATTAAATAAAATGGACTTCAACTGTTTATACCAAGAACAGTGTTCCACATACCGAAATTGGATGAAAGCCATCGTACACTTAAAAGTGTGTTTCTTACATAAAAATTCCGAATTCTACCAAAAATAAGTAATTTGTTTGTGCTAGATAATAAAGCCTATTGATTAGATTATTACTGTTATATTGTTATATATTTTATTGATTATTCAACACTATAATAAACAAACTAATAAAATTGGTCAACTTGTCAGAAACGGTCATTTGACAGTTCGCGGAACAAATTTTATTTTCCACATTGTTAAACATTTATACTAATAGCATTTTTAAATATAAACTGTAAGCTTCAATGATTTATTCAAAAAGTAAAAAAAGAGAACGTTAATTTCTCCCCAATTAAATCAATTTATACAATGGTAAGAATAAAAATATATATTATATTGTTTATATGTAAAATCTAACCTCATTCTCCTATTTTCAGTTCATCAAATAATTAATTGTTTAAAAACTTAATGTAAACGTCTGAAGAAGTTAGCTTTTAAATGCTAGCGAAACGCGTGTAAAAATAAATTTGATTGAACAATTTAGCTGCATAGTTACTTTTCAAACCCAAAATGTTAAAATATGTTATCTTCATCCGTGTTGTTATAGCCTCTTAACCAAATTAATTTTAGTATCGTTAAGAGCTTTATTACCGCACCGTGCGTAATGAATATTACCGCACTCTTTTTATACATTGAACCAGAGTTTATTAATGAAGATAAAATATTGAACAATACACGTTTGCTTATGGCACACAACGAAACTCGTTTCGTTAAGATGCTCATAATCAAACTTGTATCGTTAATATCTATAATACTTATGTGTGTTTACTTTACTCTATAACCAATAAATATAATTAATTAAAGTTCAATATTTTTAGTTGTTTTTACTTTATAACATAGATACCCACCTTCAAGTTACAGAAAGCCTCGCTTTGGGAGTTACAACTTTTTAACAATTTGTACATATTTTTCCTATATCAACTTTCAAAAATGTAACTGGGAAATTATAGTCCAGTCACATAGTGGAAAATAGGGGAAAGTTTTGGAGTTTTTATATTTGGTTCCTATATGTTTTTTGGGTCGCTTACGCGAATATCAGGTTTGCCAACATTTCATTTATAAAGATTCATTTCAGATACCATTTTGATTTACGAAAAATGAATAGTCTTCGAGTTACTTTGAAATAAACTGGGATGATTCCCTTTTTTGCTTTTAACACCTAACTTCGTGGTGCTCTCGCGGCTGAACGATTGGTCGGAGAAAAAAAATCTGGTACATAAAATGTAGGAAATTGTATCCTCTTTCATTTCATGTAAGTTCAACAGTTACAAAATTGGCTAGTTTTAGAAAAACTAAAAAAAAACTGTTTTTACCCCGTTTTTTGTTAAAAAAAACGTGTTTCCGGTCAAAATTCTTGTTGGAAAACCTGATATTCGTGACCCAAAAAACATATACTAACCAAATATCAAAACTCCACCAAAGCTTTTCCTTATTTTCTACCATTTGACTGGACTATAACTTCGCGGCGCTGTCGAGGCTGAACGATTGGTCGGAGAGAAAAACCTCAAGTACATAAAATGTATGAAATTTTATCTTCTTTCACTTCATATAGGTTCAACATTTACAAAAAATGGATAGCTTTCAGGTAATTATAGAAAAACTTTAGAAAAATCGTCTTTTACACCGTTTTTGCTTAAAAAAACATGTTTCCGGTCAAAATTCGTGTACAGCGACCCCAAAAACATATAGGAACCAAATATCAAAACTTCACCAAAACTTTCCCCTATTTTCTTCCATTTGACTGAACTACATTCTCACAATGAAAACAAGGATGTCCGACGCACCAGTGTGATCAGGCGTGGTTCTCGAACATCGCTCTGAAGTGTAATGTTGGTGGCACCGTAAGCCTTTGTCAAATTTAAGGTTAGCAGGTTAAGTTTTGCGTCAGTCTATGTCAAAACTTACGCACAACCTAATTTGATAACTTTAAGTATTATAAATATAGACTGACCGTGCCACCAAAACTACACTTGAGCGTTGCCAAACGTAAAACGATGCGCCGTTGCTATGCTGTAATGGTAGCTATGGTGAAAAATACCACGTTACTCAACGATTTTGAATGTAGAAATGTAGTACGTTACCATGTGAAATGCGATAAACCTATAAAAATTACTACAATATACAGGGTGTCCCAAAAAAAATGCGACACCGATTGGTCAAAGATTTCTTAGGTTATAATAAACCGATTAAACTTAATATACCTTACTACACAGTCCCTCCAGTAAGAAGTTATAAGGCCTTGAAGTTCAATTTTTTATTTTTTATTTTTATGTTAATTTCCACAAATGTAAGGATATCGATTTGAATTTTGGTGCAGATGCTTACTACTATGTAATGCACTAATGGAATAATTTTGATAAGCTAGACTTGACTACAAGAGGCACTTTATCTATTTCTGAAAACCTTTGTAATCTGCAAGATTGACATCCAAAACCCTTTGATAGGCATTTTAAGGCAAATGGTTTCTTTTACGCTTATGAACTAAGAGCACTATATTTTTACGTGTTTTAATTCCCTTTCAGATAATAACCTAAAATTTAAAAAATGCTACAGATTACAAAGTTAGAGCTAAAAAAGGTTTTCAGAGATAGGTAAAGTGCCTCTTAGTCAAGTCTAGTTTATGAAAATTATTCCATTAGTGCATTACATAGTAGTAAGCATCTGCACCAAAATTCAAATCGATATCTTTACATTTGCGGAAATTAATATAAAAATAAAAAAATTAACTTCCAAGTCCTTATACCTTCTTACTGAAGGAACTTTGTACTGATGTATTAGTATTAGGTTTAATCGGTTTATTATAACCTACGGAATCTATGACCAATAGCCGTCCCATTCTTTTTGGGACACCCTGTATTACCAACTCGAATGAAAACAGCTAAGTGTAATTATTATACTGAAAAAATAAGTAAAACTTTCTACCCGAAAGGCCTATGGAAAACTGCAAACTATAGTATGAATGTTAGTGCTTGTAAATAAGGATGTGAGGTACGATCTGATATTTTGAAGCACCGGTACTCCTCTGTCTTTCGATAGTCGATATTTTGTACCGATATTTCACTAAGCGATACCATACGATACGATTTATTTTTGGTCAGTATTGACAGGACCGATCCCAGGTTTTAGCCGCACGGGTTCAAATAACTCATCTTTTGACCATTAATTTTTTTTTAATTTTTAACAAAAATTAATGAAACAATCTCAATGAGGTGTTTGATATTTATAATTCGTGTTCTATGAAAGTAAGGACGAGATGGTCGAACGTCTATAACTTTCAATAAGTAATTTTCAGCTTTTACAAACTCGAGAATAAAAATAAAAGCAAAATGATTTTGTTGAGCCGAAATCTTCTTTAACATGTATACAACTACACTTTGGGTTTCAGCTGGTACAGCAAAATCGTAATTGATAAATTCTAAGGAGAATGGCTAATTCCGGCTGACTCTCATGTAGCCCAACAAATTCTATGATAATGATTAAATATCCAATAAAAACTTCATTATTCAGCTTAAATATTTATAACATGCTGCTTTATACAATTGTAGTGTTTATATACGTTTATGAAACTCAACTTTGTTGGAAAATATGAATGCGTTTCAGCTATTATTTTCGTGTTACTTTTTAAGTTTTTAAGCGTTTATAAAAGTTAGTATACTAGTTAATAGATGTATTTCTAATACTGATTTTGTAATTATTTTTTGTTGATTTTTACTTCCTTTTGCAATAAAGGAAGTATTGGATTCACCCCAAAAATTCTAAATTGAGTTTTCAACAGATCTTCACGTTTTAGAGTCTTCTGAACCCAAAAAACATATTTTTGTGCATTGGTCTGTGTGTCTGTCTGTCTATGAACAGAATATCTCAAAAACGGAAACAGGTATGGGGTTGAAACTTCATATATACGTTTTCTGTACTATGTAGATACGACAGTAAGCTTTTCAAGAAAATCGCATAACCGGAAGTAGGTGTTTACTCTTGTGATTTTTCAGTTTTTTTCGATATTTTCAAAAACGGCTACACCGATTTTTTTCAAACGTTACATTTTTATTACATTTCTAATGTGTATTGATGTGAGATAGGTAATTTTCCAGTTGCATACTTTTAAAATGGGTTTCGTTTGTTTTCTTTTCAATTTTTTATTAACTCCTATTTTAAATAGAACACCCGGTATATTATTACATTTTTGAATTCAGCTTAAAATTTTAGAGAAAATTTGTCTCTTGAACTAACGCTCTATATTATATCATTTTTGTAAAATTTTTAATTTTTGAAAGTCTTTGAGAAATGCTTAAAAATTAAAAATTAAATTTTTGGCTAATTATAAGATCACTGTAAAAGGAAGTTGGGTGAGTGTATCACACCAGATTTTTGATTGTTACTGCTACTATTATGTGTACCGGTATTTCATGTAGCGGTACTTTTGTAATACGATACTGCCCCGAACCGATACTTTTAAATCGATACGATACGATACGATTGTATCGGTACTTTTCGGTGTATCGAACATCCCTACTTGTAAATCTGCCATAAAACAAATATGTATTAAAAAATGGCACATAACTCCAGAAAAGAAAGGAAATCGCTTATGAATTCAATGGATATTTCAGTGGGGTAGGTAAAGATATTGCTGATGTACCCTTACTTAGGGTAAAAAAATAAATTAAACAATTAATACATTAACTAGCAGTCCAGTGAGACAAATGTCTCATTTAATAAAACAAAAAAGACCGTTTTGCAAATAGAACGCGTATTCACCACACGTACGTATATGACGTCATTGTTGGTAGCAAACTACCAGTCGCATTCGCCTCGATAAAATTTGCCTAGAATTTAACCTAAAAAGTTCGGATTAGGATAATTACGATAATAATTAGTGTTAAAGACTGAAATTCGGTTCCTGACCTGACATGACCATTCCAAACATATAACTTTCATAACTTTTTTCTCTATCTCTTACGGTTTGGCTGCTGAAACAGCGTCCCGGACGGACGGACAGACAAGTCTATTAGATAAAGGATTATGAAAATGTTCACCTAGACAATTCGATCATATTTTTATCCCCAGTAACTAATGAAGAAATAAGTGATTTCATAAACACCACATCATAAGAAATAGAAAACTTGACTAAGGAAAACTTAAAATCAATAAAGTACCAATATTGGAAGAATGTTGGGGAAAATTATAGGCCGATATTGTTGCTACCATCTCTAGCTAAAATAATAGAAAAAGTAATTAAAAAGTGACTCAACACACTAAAGTAGTTGCATCTACACAATTTGGCTCAAAAAAGTGAATTTACTGAAGACGCTTTATACTATCTAATTTCAAAAATGTACACAAGTTATACAGTATAGAAACCTTTGACAGAGTATACCATGACTTTTTAATAAAGAAATTGTTGAAATTGTGAAATAGCATAACTTACTTTAAATATTGAAAAAACTAATAAATGTAGACCATTTATTTTATACAAAAATAAATTTTCTGAATATACTCGCATTTTTCATTTCTCTAATCTCATTTAAAACTTAAAACCTGCCATACTCATGGTATTTGCATTCGTATGCAAAATAATTAAAAATATAGTAATATTTTGCTGGAATTTCGATTCGAAAAGTGTTGCCTAGATTACATAAATACACCTGCCTCGCAGGCGCGGCGGTACGGTAGGTAGTTAAAGGTAGATAAATACAACTGACCCACTCACACGCGATTGCATACTAAAGTAAACGTGCTAACAACCATGCTGGAGGACTTATCTTTAATGGTAAGAAAGTTGCAGGTTTCCGACATACAGGGTGAGTCAATATTACCTGAAAGCACACCTGCACTTATGCCGTTTAAAATATTGAAATGAACCCAGTGCCGTTGTATAGCCACAGTTAGAGTACCTATATAAGATAAGAGTAAAGCAAACGATGACATTTGGAGATCGAAAGAAAAGAAGTTTGTCGGAAATGCTATAGTTAATACTTTGTTATTGTGTAGTTACACATTTATTAATTATAGTTCTACCTTTATGAAATACAGTCGTGTGCAAATAAATCTGGGACAGTGGTTTTTTCACATGCAGATTCAGTTAAGAATTTGAAGAATATTTCCATGGATTTCCTCTTATCAGAGAGAGTTCGGGTTTCAGTACCTGTTAAAGTTTAATGTAACTCTTTCTGATAGCAGGAAATCCATGGAGATATTCTTCAATTCTTAACTGAATATGCATGTGAAAAAAACACTGTCCCATATTTATTTGCACACGACTGTACATTGATACAACACATAATCAAAATTTATACAATTTAAGTCATATACAATAATATATATTTTTTTATACTTTTACCTAATTATGTAGTATGTAGAGTAACAGTTTATTTTTATATCTCTATATCTTAGTACAATTATACCATTTTAGTTTATAGGTAATAAACTTTTGGTTATATTTGACCACCCAAAAGTTTATTATAAAGTCGCAGCTTACAGGCTGACTTGAGACAGTAGATATTTAACATTTATAATAAAAATTGTAAGCTAAATTCTATTTAACTGTGTATACATTAATTTCTTTAATTTCGCACAAAATTTGCAATTTACTATCAGAAAACTATTTAATATTGAACAAGATATTAATTTTAAAGAAAGCAGTTTTTGCGATTTTCTGGTTTGCTTTAATACTATATATTTTGACGAACCAAATTATAGTTTCATATAATATACATGGTTGACTTTGGCCAATATTGAAATGTGCTAAGTTTTCTAGTGAAATGGATGCGTTTTACGTTTTTTTTTAAATATTTACCTTTATAAGATTACACGCCTAAAATTTACGTTTTAGAAAAGAATTTGATAGAGATTTTTTATTCGGCTTTATAAAATATTGTAATGCGTCATACCATTGAAAAAACAGAAGTACACCGTCCAAACATATAAAAAATTAATAGTGCTTTAATTTAAATAAAGGCAGTTATTTAGTATACGCGCGTCTTATTAGACATATAAGACAGGCAAGAAATGTTTAGACAGGAAACCGAAGGTCGAGTGTTTAATTTTTCTTAAAAAAATTATCGAAAATATCCTTTGTACGAATTGTATTAGGCTTGACAATTTACCAAACTGCAACATTTTTGAGGCTTTTTAAGAATTATATTCGATATTTACAGTAACGTAACTGAAACTTCCCTCTGGGGGTGATCTGGGAGGGAAATTCTACTGCAAGTTAGCGTTACACTATTTTAGTAGCATAATCTGTCCCTCTAGCTTGTAAGCTGACAGCCGAATGACGTCGCTGTACGCCTTTTGCTTCGCGTCATTTGATTCAAATGCTTTTGCTTACTTCTAAGTAATTTAATTTTTAAACTGACTCCATTATAATAAGAAATGAAATAGTTGATATTCAATGATTCCGTAATAAAATGCAATTTCAGATATTTTGTTTAAAAGACGAATTTTATTTAGGTAGTTCTTTCTTAAGCCTTTGGGGGGTGATCTAATACCCATGTCGCCCTTCATAAGTACGCCACTGGATATTTAACAAGAAACGACAACTATTTGAAAAATTCCAGTAGAAATCAGCATTATACTTCGCGCAGCGAATAAATAGAGTGGTTTATGCAACACAAATGACATATTGCAAAGCTGACTGGAACAGTATTTTTATACATAATAATTACTAAAGAATTAGATATAGCGGTCCTTATAATTAGACCTAATTTCAGCTGACTTTAAATAATTTTTTGAGATTATGATACAAATAGAAACTTCGACCAACATGAAAAGCATGGCATTAGTACACTTGTAATATGTTGGCATGTGGCCTGGTTCTAGCTAACTCTCATTATTACCTACATATTACAAGTGCACAAATGGCATTTTTTAAATTGGTCGAAGTTTCTATTTGTATCATAACCTCAAAAATTATTTAATGTCGGCTGAAATTAGGTCTAATTATAAGGACCGCCATCTCAGATAATTATTATTAAATTGCTGATCCAGTCAGCTTTGTAACATGTCATTTGGGTTGAATAAACCACTCTATTTGTTCGCTGCCCCAAGTATAGTACAAATTCCAGTATAATCACATACAATTGACAACGAATCTAGTATTTAAAGTTGCTCATTGATTGAAATATACGTGAGGTGAATTGTCAAAGGTAATATCACAAAAAGGTGTTTTTTTTTAGATTTTTCCGTTTACTTGGAAATTACTACGTTTAAATTTTTCTAAACCAACACTGCGTTAAAAATTTGAGCAGGTTTTGAGAGAAATTTGCAATAATTTCTATGTAAGTAAAAAAACCTCTTAAAAATTTTTAGTTTGAGCAGTAGGTATTTGGAAAGATTATTCTATAATATGAATATGACTTCGACTTTACTGTGTTCGACGACAACGTTTTTTAACGTTTTTCACTATTAATTCGATACTGGAGCTTCCAAAGCGATTGTTATTCATTTTTAGAACGACGCCAATTTGCAAACTCCACTTTGATATTTTGGCCAAAGATGTGTCAAACGCTACTCACTAAATTGAATTTATGAAAACCAACAATGATTGCCTGAAAACACTGCGACATTAGTTGTCTTCAAATGCAGTCAATCTTGATTGGCCGTTTCTGACAAGTTGACCAATTTCATTAGTTTGTTTATTATAGTGTTCAATAATCAACAAAATATATAACCGTAATAATCTAGTCAATAGGCTTTATTATCTAGCACAAACAAATTACTTATTTTTGGTAGAATTCGGAATTTTTATGTAAGAGACACACTTTTAAGTGTACGATGGCTTTCATCCAATTTCGGTATGTAGAACACTGTTGGTATAAACAGTTAAAGTCCATTTTATTTAATGAAAAATACATGGCGAGGCATTGCCGGTGGGCATTCGGCTTTGTGGTCACGTTCGGCGAAGTGTCTTTCTCGTGAATTCGACGTTGTGGTCACGTTTCGACAAAGTGGCCCTTTCTAGCATTCGGCGTTGTGGCCAAGTTCGACGAAATGTACCGCTCGAGAATTCGACGTTGTGGTCACGTTTCGACAAAGTGGTCCTTTCTAGCATTTGGCGTTGTGGCCAAGTTCGACGAAATGTACCGCTCGAGAATTCGACGTTGTGGTCACGTTTCGACAAAGTGGCCCCTTCTAGCATTCGGCGTTGTGACCAAGTTCGGCGAAGTGTACCGCTCGTGAATTCGACGTTGTGGTCACGTTTCGACAAAGTGTCCAGCCCTTGTTAATCAGATCTGTTCATTTTACACTTTCCACGCAAACTAGACTCTGATCGGGTAAGATCGGGTTCGCAAATACTGCTTAATGATTTTCGACGAAGTGGACTGGACCTTTTAAAATCGATTCGACGTTGTGGATATCCGACAATGTGTCCGGCCCCCTTTAAAACGTATATGTATGTAAATGTTTGTAAAATAAACAAAAAACTTAAAACTTAAGGAAAAAATAAGGATTTGTTACCTTACAAAATACTACTACATACAAAATACCTTCTTTATGTTTAATTATATCAGCAGCTTGTGTTTTTCCGATATCAAAATGCTTGGATAAGTTCCTTACACTTAACCTTTCCTTATTGTGAACTTCAACAATCTCAATTTTTTTTAAGCATGAGAATTTTTATATTTGGCGCCATTTCTACAATGAATGTGTCGCCCACTGTGTTTTTTCCGCATAGACGTCAGACTAATACTGAATCCCCGCGTGTACCGGAAGATTGAAGTCGGTGAATCCCCGGTTAACTCGGTAAAGTTCCTCAGTGAAGGCAGGCAGCGAAGTTGGCGCCCGGCGCGATTGAGAAATGCAACAGCGACACTTGCGACAGAAAAATGAGACAAGGCGTTTATTTTTTATTTTGTTTTTTGTCCGTTTAAGAGAACATTTTCTTGTGTCCGCGTCTGTTCAAGAGGGAGTTAACACAATGCAAATTATATGAGAGTCGGTCGGGACCATGAGAAACTGTCTGTCCAAGGGAGGTGTCCGTGTATCCGCGAAGGGGAATTTCACTGTAACAGCATAAAGATAACATGAACAAGAAAATAACACGTATTGCTTGAGTAAGAAAGAGATAAACATAGTAGCAAATATTCGAGAAGGCCTGACGCACATTTAATTATGACAGATGTCAATCACACATGCCTAAAAAAATAATTTTTTTTTGTATGATCATCTCTTACTTACTCAAGCATTCTATTTTGTTGTTCATGTTATCTCATTGCTGTTATATATAATTATGGCCCAATCCGTATTACAGCACAATTTCGATTTAGAGTAATGAAATAGTATATTGTATGTTAAGAGCTGAAAGTGCATTCTTGCCGCTTGCGCATGAATATTGCTAGTTTTGGCTTTGCCTCAACCAGCAATCATGCAAAAGCGGCAAGCGCACTTTTAGCTCGAAACATACATACTATTTTTTCGACGACTGAGCATATCATCTCTAGCACAATTTAGATCACAGATAAATACATTATTGAACCAATAAATACCATGTTGCGTATGTTGACGTGTAGGCACATTCACTGCATATTTTTGTTTAAAATTGTTTATTTGATAAATGGCTGTAGTTAAATATCTGTATGTAAATAATATGACATGTATTAGGCATGATATTTTTCGATAACTATCGAACAATGTAATTAGGCGTTTCGCCTGTTTTGTTCGTCAAATAAATAAATAAATATTATTAATGGAAAATATCATATTTCATTTTATTGCAAATATTAATTGACAATCAAGTTAACATTACTCGCGCAATCTATTAGACATGTGACGCGATTATTTCAACAAATGATGGGTGTTCAAACTATTTTTGAACAATGTTTTAAGTGAATAATTTAATATAAATTGTAATCCAGGAAACACGCAATTGGTTCACTAAAGGCAGAACTTGCGCCAGATAAAAGTATGTCAGCTTTCGGTGTCATGATAACAAATTACAATAGCAACGCCTGCAATCAAGCGCCAGTTCTTGTTGATAAACAGAAGTTGCATTTTTACATGTATAGTATACCGTATGTCAGAAACACGACGCAGCAATTCTGCATGTTAGTGTGTCAATCAAGCATTCAGAATTGCGCTAGTAAAAATGCGTATGATTGTATTTTTAATATTAGGCCGTAAAAACATGGCATACATTTTCTGTATATATACTCTGTAATAGGATTAAGATTTTAATATACCTTTAACTACGAATGTGTATATTCATTGATGGGGTTGAACACAGGCTAAAAATTGTTCATAACGGGGTAGCCAGGCCTAGCTACTCTTCCCTATCTCTTAACAACAAAATAGACTCCATCTCCTGCAAATAAAACTAAACTGGTTTTACAACAAAACATAAAAGGTGTTAAGTTCCAATTAATTTTGGGACACATCTTTTAACAATGGTCATTGTTAAGGAAACATTCGGACGTGGCTACCTATTTTGTTCACGTGGAAACCCAAAACGCTCGGCGAGCGGCAAAGTGATGAAAACGCACGCTCAGCGGCAAATGTCAACTTTCTGTTATCAAATGACAGTGAGAAAAATCTACTTTCGATGTCAGTCGTCGAAAAATATGTTTGTTTAATCCTGTTATAGAAACATGTGGTTTCTTCCTAAGATACCAAGCAAGAAACCATTTGTTTTGCTCACACAGATTGTTTTTATGGCAACGGGTGGGCGAAAGTAGTGAGTGAAAGTAATTTTTCGCCCACTGTCACTGCCCAGAATAAAATACAACATTTTTAACATTTTAACTTTATTTGAACACTAACTACATTATTGTTTAATTATTTGTATAGAAATTAACCACACAATTCTGGAAAACTGGGTTACTTCCATTAAAAATGCCAGAAGTGGAAAATTGATGTGCTTCAACGATTCCCGTTCCTGCAGTACCTTCTGTCACGGAATTTTCTGTTGCCTCAACTTGAATAGGTTGACCACAACGAAGAAGATGCATACTTCTCAATTAGGCCGTTAAAATAGGCTACAACAACAGTTTCAGTTATCACTTGTACCTTTTTTGCCTTCATCCATTCACGAAATTTTTCCATTTCTTTCATGTATCTTCCCTTTGACTTTTCTGGCTACAAATGTAGCGGCATCAGCAGCTTTTTGGACGTCGTCGGGCACAACAAATTCTTCAGTTTGCTCCATTTTTGTAGCAATTTAATAAGGCAAATTCAGGAACTGAACCACGCGTCAAAATATTGACAATTTAAATTTTGGTTATTAACAAACCATAGCAACGTAACAACACAACCTGCCTACGTTTTTTATACTGAATAATTTTTGTTTGTCATATCAAAATTGTATTTGCAGAAATTTTTTAGATATTATAAGTGCAGGATTAAACAAAACGCTATACAGCACTCGTGGAGAAACCGTTTCGCTCACTTATTTGCCTTTGCACACTCGCCTGGCGGCTCGTGTGCAAAACTGGCAAATGCGTGAGCGAAATTCTCAGTTTCTCCACTTGTACTGTAATATACTATTCTTATGATTCTGATCCTGGCGGTTGAAAAAATTGTATATACACGGCAGGGCAGAACACCATTTTTTCCTATGTGTATTTGTAGTGCTCGGCATCGCCCTTGAGCTGCAAACTCACATCTTGGGAAAAATTGTGCTTTTCTCTTTCTTATAATGTATTATTTTTTCACATTGCCATTGGTGACATTAAAAAAAGTGACTTTTTGATACTTTTCATAACTGCTCAAAATCATATTGATTTCACCTAAAATTGAACTAAATGAATTAATAACAGATTCATCCATTTTCAAGTAAGCTCTATTCTATAATGTATAATGGTTAATTTATACAGGGTCAGGCAACGAAGAGGGGGTGGAATATATTTCTAAAACTATGAGAGTTGCATAAATATTGCGTATATAAAAGTGGTAGGTATTAAGGTGGTGCACATCCTCCTAAGGGGGTTATGGCGCCAGGATTTAGCACCCTGACACATGTAAAAAATAAAGGGCAAAATAACGATGAGCAGGATGAAAAACAATCATAAAAATCCCCGGGTGGCAACCCACACCTCCAACAATGGAGTGAGCCCCATCGGATACGGGGGGGGGGGGCAGTTCTGCTAATAGTTTAGGAAACCCAGTCTTAAATCTCAACCAAGACAACAATAAACGAAAGAAAGGAAATAGGCAAATCATATGTGGAACCTGGAACATACAAGGATGGAGAACCAAGGACAAAGAAGTGATAGAAGAATTTAGGAAGGCGGATATAGATATAATGGTTATCAGCGAGACGAAAAAGAAAGGATCCGGAACGGAAATTATAAATGAGGTTTTCCATTGCTGGAGTGGAGTAAAAAAAGAGCAACGAGCAAAAGCGGAGTAGGAATCCTAATAAAGAAGAAGTGGGTGAATAAAATTCAAACATGGGAACCCATAAATGAAAGATTAGTAAGATTGCACATAGAGATCTTCGGAAGACAATGTATAATACTCGGAGTATATGGGCCTACGGAGGACAGCAACGTAGTAGAGAAAGAAAACTTTATGGAAATTTTGCAAGAAGAAATCGAAAAAGTGAAACCAGACCAAGAAGTTATCATAGCAGGAGACCTTAATGGAAGAATAGGGAATAGAGAGAAAGACAACACAGTTAGAAGATTTGGAGAACAAATAATCAATGGAAATGGAGAAAGAATAACTAAAATATGTGAAATAAATAACCTAAGAATAACCAACGGCTTTTATCGACACAAAGACATACACAAGTACACGTGGACCCAAGAAACAAGAAATCTTAGATCGATCATCGACTACATTATAGTGAAAATTACAACAACAATCCGCATAAAAGATGTTCGAGTAAAAAGAGGGGCAGAATGCGGTACCGACTATAAACTGCTAACTGCAAAAATGAGCTTTCCTTGGATCTGGAAAAAACGAGATAAAAAGACAGAATCGAAATTTGAAACTGAAGGAAAGGAAAAAAGATTAAAGTTACACTTACTACGGAGGAAACGATAAGAGATTTATACCACAGAAGATTAGATCAGAAGCTAGACGAATTTAGGTTTGGGAACATCAATGACACATATCAGCATATAAAAAATAATATAAAAGAAGCAGCTTTTGAGGCACTAGGAGAAGAAGATCAAAAGAACAACCAATACAAAATTAACATAGGGGAAAAAACAGCGGAATGTATAAAGGAAAAGAAAGAACTTTATAGAAAATGGCTAAGCACTAAATCACAAGAAGATCTGCAGAATTATCAAGAGAAGAATAGAGAAGTGAAAGACGGGTAGTTAGAGAAAAAAATGAAAAGTGGGAGGATGCATGCTTAAACATCGAACAACATCTAGGGGGAACAAGAAACTCGGAATCCTGGAGAGTACTTAAAGCATTAAGGAATAACACGAAGGAACATGCAAATTTAGCCTACATACAAGAACAAAAATGGGAGGCTATTACAGGGGCTTGCTAGGAGAAAATCGTCCACAATTTTCTATGAAAGAGAAAGAAACAAAACAAGAAGACCAGGAAGAAATAGAAGTAAAACTAACACTACAGGAAGTAAAAAAGGCTATTAAATCAATAAAAAATAATAAATCAGCTGGACCTGGAGGAATCGCCCTGAATTAATTAAATATGGAACGGAAAAGCTATTTCGCATGATACATCGAATGTTCGAAAGAGCGATAAATGGAGAAAAAATACCAATGGAATGGACACAAGCCTTTATTGTATCTATTTTCAAGAAAGGAGACCGTAGGAAAAGTGAAAATTACAGAGGAATAAGTATAATAGCAGCAATGGGAAGACTCTATGGGAAATAGTGAAAGGAAAATTAGAGGAAAGCATAAATAATAAGATCGGAGAGGACCAAGCAGGATTTACGGCGGGAAGGTCATGCATAGATCATATCTATACACTACAACAATTGATCGAAAAAAAAATGGCCAAAAACAGAGCAGTACATATGGCCTTCATAGACTTGAAAAAAGCTTACGATTCAGTCCCCAGGATGAAACTTTGGGAAGCCATGAAAGGAATAGGAATTCAAAGTAAAATAATCAACGCAGTAAAGAGCCTATATAAAGACAATAAAGTAAAATAAAAGTAGGAAATAAACTATCTAAAAGTTTCCAAACAACAAAAGGCCTTCTGCAGGGCTGTCCCACATCACCGACACTCTTTAAAATATTCTTGGAGCAGACACTGAAACCATGGAAGAGGAAGTGTGAAGGAATGGGAGTACCAGTGGGAGACGAACATCTATACACGGTGAGTTTTGCGGACGACCAAGTTGTCATAGCACAGGACGAGGATGATCTCAGCTATATGGTAAGGAAATTGGAGGAAGAGTATACAAAAAATGGGTTGGAGATAAACTTCAAGAAGACAGAATATTTAAGCACAACAGAAGAAAAAGTAAAACATTAGAAATGGGGATGGCCAAGAAATAAAAGGGACTGAAAAGTACAAATACCTGGGATTTATAATATCAAAAGATGGGAAAACGGAACAGAAATTAATAAAAGATTAGGACAAACCAGAAATTGCATAAAACAGCTGAATCCAGTCCTGTGGGACAGACACATTACCAGAAACACTAAAACAAGAATATATAATACTATGGTACGCAGTATAGCAACATATGGAGCGGAAATCTGGATAATAAATAAACATATGGAAAAGAAGATTAACGCAACCGAGATGGAATTCTGGAGAAAGAGTTGTAGACTTACAAGGATGGACAGGGTGAGAAATGAAGAGATAAAGAGAAGAATGGGAGTAGAAAAAGACTTATACAGCTACATCGAAGAAAAGAAATTGACTTGGTACGGACACGTTAGAAGAACAGATAGAAACAGGTGGATAGCGAGAGTAACAGATTGGAGCCCTATAGGAAGAAAAAAGAGAGGTAGGCCTCGAAGGTCATGGAGGGACGAAATAGATGAGGCGATGGAAAGAAGAGACCTGGAGGAAGGAGAGTGGCAGGATAGAGATCAATGGAGAAAATGGTTGAGAGAAGGAAGACAGCGACAGCTGTAGATATCCTACATATATATATACATTACTAAAATAGTTTTGATTATACAGGGTGTCTCAAAAAAGTGTAGCGGATCAAACTTACTTTTTTTTTAAATAGAATGCCATATATTTAGGTAGCTTAAAAGTTATGTATTGAAATACTCTTCATTTTCATATCAAGTTGTATGGGTCTAACGTCAACTGTTTTGGAGATATTAACAATTTTATGCAAAAAATTGCTGAACTTCAGGCGGCTGCTGTAAGCGACAGAAAACAATTGAATGAAGGAAAACGTTACCAAAAAATTATGTTTTTTGTAAACTATCTTTCAAGTGTAAAGTGGTGGATCTGGGTATTAATGTTATACAGAGTGCTCAATATTTGCAAATTTAATTTCGTTTTTTTTCAAATGGAACGCCCTGTATATTTTTGTATTTTTGAAAAGCCCTTTTAATGAACTTTATTTTGATATGTTACTTCATACCTCTTAAGTTCCAACTGTTTTTCAGATATGCGAGTTTAAACATAAAAAACAATTTAACCCCCTTAAGATGCTTTATTTCAAGGGATAAAAAACAAACGCCTTTAAAATAATGATTTAAACACTTGAATTCTTAAAAAAAAAGATAAAACCAAGCTTAAAATACAAAAATTGAACCAATATGAAAAAAGCGAAAAAAGCAGGAGAAAATTAAATCTGAAAATCGACCGAATTTTGAGATAGGAAATGAAGTGGAAGAAGAAAGCTCATTAAAAGTAAGTGGTCCATTTAAATAAATCAAACTAATTATATTTGCAGATTATGAATTCTCTGTACAGCTTTAATACTCAGAGCAGGAAAGGAGAACTATTTGAACATTTAGTGTAATTACGTATAAGCTTTTGGTGTATTGGCTTTTCTTTTTTTTATCTGATTTAATTTGACCGTAGAATTAATTTATTCCTGCATTTATCGTTTTTTTCTTGTTTATAATTTCCTGTATAAACACTGACTGAATTGATATTTTCTAAACCTGGTTTTGTGTTTTTATTTTTAGAGAGATCGTGCGTTTAAATCACTATTTTAAGGGCGTTTGTTTTTATCCCTTGAAGTAAAGCATCTTAAGGGGTTTAAATTGTTTTTATGTTCAAACACATATCTGAAAAACAGTTGAATTTAGAGGTATGAAGTAACATATCAAAAGAAAGCTCATTAAAAGGACTCTTCAAAAATACAAAAATATACAAGGCGTTCCATTTGAAAAAAAATCGAAATTATTAAATTTGCAAATATTGAGCACCCTATATAACATTAATACCCAGATCCACCATTTTACACTTGAAAGATAGTTTACAAAAATTATAATTTTTTGGTAACGTTTTTCTTCATTCAATTGTTTTCTGTCGCTTCAGTCGCCTGAAGTTCAGCATTTTTTTGCATAAAATCGTTAATATCTCCAAAACAGTTGACGTTAGACCCATACAACTTTATATGAAAATGATGAACATTTCAATACAAAACTTTTAAGCTACCCAAATATAGGGCATTCTATTTAAAAAAGTAAGTTTGATTTGCCATACGTTTTTGCGACACCCTGTATAATCAAAAATATTTTAGTAATGTGCACCACTTTCGTACCTACAACTTTTATATACACAATATTCATGTAACTCTCATAGTTTTAGAAATATCTTCCACCCCCGCTTTGTTGCCAGACTCTGTATTTATACAGTACAGTAGATTAGATTAGATTAGATTAGGTTTCACGACTGCCTTTTGCTGGCATGCGCACGTCAGCCCTTTGGGCTTTTTGTACTGTCGGGAGTTTTCAAGTTAGCAAGCCGACATCCGTATCTTTTACTAGACTTGCAATGTCGCCTACTAGCTTGCGGTTGTCAATAGAGTTAAGGCTCCAATCAAGTTGGTGTCTTTTACGCTCTAATGCTGGGCATTGAAAGAGGATATGATAGGCTGTTTCATCATCCTCTTGGCATAGTCTGCAAACAGGTTCATCTCTATAGATATTGATCCTGTGCATAAATTCTCTGAATGCTCCAGTGCCTGTTAGTAGACTGACTACTTGCTTGATTCGAGTTCTGTTCAGTCTCAACAGGGTTTTGGTGGTATGTGGATTCGGAGTTTTTAGCAATCTTTTGCAGTGTGTTGCTTGATTGTAGTTTCTCCACCTTAGTTGGTGTGCGGTATTGACCCATTCATTAATGGCTGAGCGGGCTTGGTTTTTCTGAATGCTTAGACCAGGTTCTGGACCGGTCATTGCATTACGGGCTGCTTCTTTTGCGAGTTTGTCCGCCTTTTCGTTTCCTTCAATACCTTGGTGACCTGGGATCCAGCATAATTTTACTGTATTTCCCTGGCTTAAGGTTTGAAGTTTGGATTTGCATTCATTGACCAGTCTCGATGAAGTACTGAAAGCGTTTAGCGCTTTCAGTGCTGCCTGACTGTCTGAGAGAATGTGTATGTCTCGATTGAGCAGCTTCTTTTCTATGCTGATGTTTACGCATACGTTAATAGCGTGTACTTCAGCCTGAAAGATGTTACAAAATTTTCCTAGACTAACTTTTTTGTTGGTTCTAGGATTGGTACTGTACACACTGGAACCTGTACCCCCTTCAAACTTAGATCCATCAGTGTAAAAAATGATGTTCTTATTTGTTGGAGTTGGTAGTTGGTCCGGATTCCAACTTGTGTGTACAGTAAAGTTCTTTTCAAAGTCGTAGGCTTTGATTATAAGATCAGAACCCATTTCTAATACTTTGACCAAAATTATTTAAAAAGATATTTTTGTCAACTACACGGAAAAATTGCATGTTCAACACATTGGAAAAATGATTCTTCCATGTTCACGTAAAACTTTTACATTCGCTGGAAAACTCTCACTTTTCTTAACTTGTAGAACAATCTACTATAGGACAACTCGGCGCCGCCACTTCGGCGCCGCCACTTCAGCGCCGCCATCTCGGCGCGGGGCCAACTCGGCGCTAGGCCATCTCGGCGCCGAATTCAAATTCGCAAACTACAGTAACTACGTAAGAAAATTATTATAAACAAATAATAAATAAAGTTATCGCCAAAAAGCTGGCATCAAATGAAAAAAAAGTATTTAGAATTTCTTGGAAAATCAAAGACTGTTGACCAGATGTGGTTGCAAAGTGATTACAAATGGGCCAAACAAAAGTTGTCACGTGACTTCCATTATCAGTAAAATATTACATTTTTTAAAAATAATTACGAAACATGTATTTAATAGTCAAGGTAGAGACACATTTTACGAAAAAAAGTTGTCTGGCCTTGAAATTGTTCAGTCATCTAAAACTAACACACTAAAAATCTCATGTAAATCTTGCTTAATTTCCGAAAAATAGCACTTTTTGGATTTACACAATTTCGAAAAACGCCATTTTCTAACTAAATAAAGTGCCTTTTATGTGACAAATATTTATTTAATGTTTATTTCCCAAATCAAAGAATTTTATTTTTAACAAAGTTTTTTAATTATGAAATAAAAAACTTTGTTAAAAATATTTGTTTTTCCATAGCAGTCTTTGTTAAAAGTAAAATTCTTAGATATGGGACCTAAACATAAGAAAATGTGAGAGATCAAAGTTGGCCGAAGATTTTGAAATTTGGTATAGGAGCCTAGCTGTTGATTCTAAACAACTTTTCTTAATAACTTTTTGTCGTATTTGCTACATAAAAGGCAAGCTACTCTACAGTAATAGTAGTTTGCATATCAAGGCCCTGAAGTTTAACTTTGGCAAATAAGCCACATGAGGGATAAAAAGGAACTTCAGTGCCGAGGTGTACACTATGTTTTATTTGAAATCGACAAATTGTGAAATTACAACATTTTAACCAACTTTTGTAGGTTATGTTGACGTCGGTTGACGTTTATCTGTCGCCTCGCCACCTACAAAAAAGTCGTAAAACAATAGATTACTTTAATGCCAATTTCTCGTATTTTAATGATGATTTCGAGGTACTTTAATGCCGATTTCAAATAATAGCTATTAACATATCTAGGAATGTTATGAGTATCATAACTGCCGCAGATGTTTTGAATTCCGAGCTCGTAGAGCGAGGATTTTAAAACTTCTAAGGCAGTTATGATTCATAACATCCGTGATTTGTTCAATAGTTTATCGGTTGCTATATGGTTATGGTTGCCATGTAGGGTAATATTCTTTAACCCTACAGATAAGTTATGATCTAGTTACCAGCCTACTTTTGTATATGTAAACAAAGGCTTAATATCCTGAAACCGATAAAATAGGTTTTTTAAAACTTCCAAGGCATACTTGATTTTTCAAAACTGAAATGCTGTTAGAAATTCGCCTTTAACCAAGCAGGGCTGAACCCCAAAAAATGAAAATTTAAATCTAGAATTTTTTACCTTTTATAAGAGTCGTTTCATCTATCCGGGGACACACTGTATACAGGGTGTTTGGAAAATACAACGAGAAACCACAAGTTCCTTGGCCCAAAATATGATGATTTAACTCAACTTACTTATATACAAAGTTGCTTAGTTTAGCCGCTAGAGGTCTTCAAAGATGATTAGTTTTTCAAGTAAGTCGAAAAATCTTTGAGAGATTTATTCATTTTATGGCCATGCGTTTGTACCAGTAAACTATAGCCTTTTGTGGAATAAATCTTAATTTCGAAAATTACAGGGTGTTTAAAAACATTGTCACAATAAATTATCCATCCATATTTTTTTAAACCCCTGTATAATTACTACCAATGTTTTTTGTGAATAGCTACTTTATTTTAGAAGCTATAACCTCTCTTACAAAATTTTAGTTGGGTAAACGGTTTAGCCACAAAAAAATATTTTCTACAAGCCTGAATCAGTAGGTAATTGTAACTCAACACTAGGCTTGTAGGGATTTAGAAAATATTTTTTGTGGCTAAACCGTTCACCCAACTAGAATATTGTAAGAGAGGAAATAGCTTATAAATTAAAGTAACTTTTTAGAAAAAAAAAAATGTAGTGATACAGGGGGTTGAAACATTTAAAAAAGTTAATCATTTTAAATCATCATATTTTGGGCAAAGGAACTTGTAGTCTTCCGTTGTACACGTATTTTCCGGACACCCTGTATACAAGATAATTTTTAAGTTGATTCTTTCCTTTTACCAGGATATAAAGCTAAAAAAGTAAGTTTTTTTTTTCATTTACCACTTTTGCGAAATATCAAAGCTAACGGAGGTACAGGGTGTTAAAGTTTCAAATTAAGAACTAAAATTACTTACCAAAAATTAAACTAAACTTAATCTAACTTAAATGATATGTTCAAAATGATCAGCATTCGCTTCTACACACACGTTCCGCGTATCAGAGCGATGCGGCAGCGGCATTTTGAAGACACCCAGTAAATAATAAGCATATTCACTCCCCATTATTTTCATAAACATAAGCCATTATTGTAGCAATAACATTAAGAAAATTACAATGGGAAACTAGTTGAGAGGTCATTGCTTGACAACAGAGATAAACAAAAATAAAATTGTCTAGCCGCCTTTGCGCCAAAGTTTAGTTTTTAATTTGAAACTTTAACACCCATGTACCTCCTTTAGTTTTGATATTTCGGAAAAGTGGCAAATGAGAAAAAAAGCTTATTTTTTAGCTTTATATCTTGGTAAAAGGAAAGAATCAACTTAAAAATCACCAAGTATATACAGTGTGTCCCCGGCTTGTTTAAAGGCGAATTTTTAACAGCATTTCAGTTTTGAAAAATCAAGTATGCCTTAGAAGTTTTCAAAAAACCCATTTTACTGTAGAGTAGCGTGCCTTTTATGTAGCAAATACGACAAAAAGTTATTAAGAAAAGTTGTTTAGAATCAACATCTAGGCTGCTATACCAAATTTCAAAATCCTCGGCCAACTTTGATCTCTTACATTTTCTTTTATGTTTAGGTCCCATATCAAAGAATTTCACTATTAACAAAGACTGCTATGGAAAAACAAATATTTTTTACGAAGTTTTTTATTTCATAATAAAAAAACTTTGTTAAAAATAAAATTCTTTGATTTGGGAAATAAACATTAAAGAAATATTTGTCACATAAAAGGCACTTTACTTAGTTAGAAAATAGCGTTTTTCGAAATTGTGTAAATGCAAAAAGTGCTATTTTTCGGAAATTAAGCAAGATTTCAATGAGATTTTTTATTGTGTGTTAGTTTTAGCTGACTGAACAATCTCAGAGCCAGAAAACTTTTTTTCGTAAAATGTGTCTCTATCTTGCTAGTAAATGCATGTTTCGTAATTATTTAAAAAAAAAATTAAAATACTACTCATGACGGAAGTCACGTGACAACTTTTGTTTGGCCTCTTTGTAATCACTTTGCAACCACCTCTGGTCGTCAGTGTTTGATTTTCTAAGAAATTCTAAATAATTTTTTTTCATTAGATGCCAGCTTGTTGGCGATCATTTTATTGATTATTTGTTTATAATAATTTTCTTACGTAGTGTACACTGTAGTTTGCGAATTTACATTGGGCGCCGAGATGGCCTAGCGCCGAGTTGGCTGGCGCCGAGATGGCTCCGCGCCGAGTTGTCCCGGCGCCGAGCTGGACCCGCGCAGAGA
The DNA here is from genome assembly GCA_940337035.1 of Agriotes lineatus. Lineage (NCBI taxonomy): Eukaryota > Metazoa > Arthropoda > Insecta > Coleoptera > Elateridae > Agriotes > Agriotes lineatus. The sequence continues at coordinate 4,977 of CALNHX010004002.1, read as the reverse complement.
TGGCGGCGCCGAAGTGGCGGCGCCGAGATGGCTGCGCCGAGTTGTCCGGCTTCGCGATTTAAGAACAACTCGCTAGCATATAAACACAATAAACAGTTACTTATGGTTGCTATTATAGAGTTAATAATAATAATGCCAGTTTAAAATGACAAAGAAATAATAATTAATCGAGTTATTTAACAATAACTGTAAATGGACACTTGAGTTTCCGCATTTATATTTTTATGACGCTCAACGGCTTAAACCTGAAAAGAAACACAGATTGCAAGCAGCTGAAAATTATTTCGGTGGCACAAATAATTCTCACATATAATCTCATAAGAGTATTAATTCTTTCCTGATTTTTTTGACTGCATCTAACAGCGTCGTATTAATTAGGACGCCTTCCAGAGGCGAGCGTTTCCTTTCCAGAGACTTTCCATTTGAAAATATATTTTTTGGAACTTTTCCTTACTGCCAATCTCTAGCGTGCTTTTAAAACTTTCTTTAGTGCAACAAAAGTTATTACATTTGTCGTACATTTTAAATGCGGCATATGCCGCGGGTTTCAGCGAGTACCATATATAAGCCTTATGCAAGCATTTTGAACTCTCTGAAAGTATTGTTAAGAGGACAGTAATTAATAATATGAGTTAAATATGGGAGGATTATTGGGCAGCAATATTTAATTATGGTAATATTGAGTTGATCAAATCCAGAAGAATTCTTTTTATACTAGAAATTATTTTGGCAACATCGGCAATATTAACTGAAGAAAAATAAAAGATTCGTTACTATTATGTTTATCAGAATTGCGGTAATTGTGTATGGTATCAGCTATCACAGTATTACTAACGCCATTTGGTATGCTGTCTACAAACATATTATTTATTTCAGTAGTGTAGTTAGAGAGATACTGGGCCAAAATGTGTCACTGCGCAAGTTTTCTGCGCAGATGCCTGCGCAGGTATCTGCGCAGGTCTGCGCGGAGTTTTTGCACAAGTTTTTAGCGGAAAATTCAAATTCTGCGCATTATTTTGGCTGTAAATTTAAATACTGCGCAGGTTTTTGGAGGAAAATTCAAATTCTGCGCATGTGGTACGGTTTCACTTCCGGTTCCAACAATAAATTTTCCAGGCTCAACCGGATGTGAGTCATTGTCTGGGAATGCAGACTTGTCGATACCTGCAGATGTGGGTGTCTAGCCGGAAATTATTGTCTGCGTAATTCAACAATGAAGTGATTGTTTGAAAATCTGCAAGACCACTAAAAATAATTGAATGGTGTCATTGTCTAGAAATGTTTTGCTGAATGTAATTAATGACCTCCATTATCAGATAAACCGGATGTTATTGTCTAGGGGTTCAACCCTGTCCAGACTTGCAAGGTTTGGAAAAAAAAATTGAACAATGAAGTCATTGTTTGAAAATCAGCACGCCTGCTAAAAATAATTGAATGGAGTTTTTGTCTGCAAATTTTTGCTGAATATAGTTAATGACCTCCATTATATTATAGTTGCGACGAGGAATAAATATACCAATGACATGTTTCTGTAAACGATTTTATAAGCACAACGGTGTAATAAACTTGTATTTATTTGTCTAAAACGTACATGTATAAAATTATTACAAATATATTATGCATCACTGGCCAACCTGACATGTTATTTGAAGAATTTAAAACTTTTCGTTTCACTGTGTCGTGCAGATGGAGTTTGATTGAGCAAATTTACTTGCACTTTTTAAGGAATCGATTGCTATTTGCTGATTATTAATAGTAAAATCTTTTTGAGATAATAATTCTTTAAGATACTTTATTTCAATTTGAAAAAATCTCCATTTGATATATTAGCGGAGGCGCATTGCCTGTAAGACTAATCTCACTTTCTTTGGTGATGCAGCAATTTATTTACTTCTTGTGTTAGCGCCTTGGTTTTAGAACCGTTATGTAAATGCATATTTTATAGAATTTGGAAAACCAAACAAAATATTAACAGATAATACAACGTATTTTAAAAACTCAAGGTTTATAAATATATACAATAATACAGCAAGGCATAAAAGTTGGTTTTTTCAGTATAAGACATCCGCAAGCCAATCCGGTAGAGAGATATTTAAGAGAGGTGATAAAATACTTAAAGATTTTAACACATAATAAACACAATGCTTGGGCACGTTACGTATGAGCATTAATGATAAAGCATTCAATAACTACAAAAAAATAAAAAGCAGGTTAAAATATTCTTCCCAAAAGTAGTGATGGTTTCGTTTTATCATTGGAATTTCGGTTTCTTACAACGGTATTTGCAAATCATTTGTAAATAGTTCAGATGATTAAAAAATATCGGCCCATAGTAATTCATGCCCTTGCGACTGGCCGACAACCTAATAAAATCAACTCTCAGAGGATGGCCGAACCTCGTAGGGTAATCATGTATTTTATTTTGAGCAGTAAGTAAGTCATTATTTTTCTTTACATAAAGAAGACAGTTATAAATATATAAAGCGGGAAACGTCAGTATTTTCAAGATATAAACTTGTTTTTCACATCATCCATATAGCCGGACCCAGTGATCACACGTAAGGCTCTGCGCTGGAGTTTGAAAATACGTTTGGAATGGGAGGAATGGCCCCAAACAATTAAAGCATAGTACATGTGTGAGGCGACAAGAGAGTGATACGTTATTAAGAGCACATCCGAATATAGAAGACTATAGAAGATAAAGAGCTTACGAAGCTTACAAAGTGAGTCTATTAACCATCAACTTAAAACAACACACATATTAAAGGGGGGTAGTAATATAAAATATACAGTAGCAACCTACAGAGTTAATAAAAATTGAATCATAAATTAGATAATAATAATAAAATTTGTAATATTAATCTAAAATTGAATTAGCTGAAATTAAGTATTTATGAAATATTAACCAAGTTGTTAAAACGTATGATAAAGGCAGTTATTAATTACTTAATAATAAATACAATTGTCCTATATCTGGTATTACAGTTATTCATGGTTTATGTTTTAATCTGATTTTAATAGTCGAATAGAGTCGAATAACTAAGGTTTACAATTACATGCTAAAGACTGTAGACAAAAGGTAAGATTAAAATAAAAAAAATATTAAAATTAAACCCTGAGAATAAGAATTAAATTAAATAAAGTCAAATAAAAGCTGTTTGACCACAGCAATATATTAATATAAAATGCTCTAATTAATAGGGATGCTATACATGATACCCAATTGTGAGGGGGCAGTTTTATTTTATTTGCCAGATAAAAAACCTATCTAGATTGGTTAGAAATCAAATACATAAGAGAAAATCTCAAACTTGTTTAAATCATTTTGTAACTAAACAATCCCATTAAAATAAATGAATATTTTATAGAATTTGGAAAACCAAAGAAAATATTAGCAGATAATACAACTTATTGTAAAAAACTCCGAGGTTTATAAATACAATAATACAGCAAAGCATAAAAGTTGGTTTTTGCAGTATAAGACATCCGCAAGCCAATCTTAAACTGGTAGGAAGCTAACACATATAAGTACGGCGGAGTCTTAAATAGCAGAATGTTATAATACATCACGGAGCGATAAAAGAGTCGTCTGTTGGTCATATTTAACCACCCAGCATCTTTCAGTTTATAAGTTATCCTATCACCTCCTTTATCAGTGTTGCAGTTGTTAATAGAGGCTATATTTGCGTGTCGCTAAATGTTAGACCTGTCGAGACCTACGGATGTGGGCGTTTGAACGGATGTTATTGTCTGCACATCTGTCGAATGCAGCTAATGAGGGAGTCAATGACCTCCATTATGTGAGCCGGATGTGATTGTTTGACAAATTGCTAAAAATAAATCGGATGTAATTGTCTGAGGTTTCTGCGCAAATGTGCGCGGGGGTTTCTGTACAGGTCTGCGCGGGGGTTTCTGTACAGGTTTGCGCGGGGGTTTCTGCACAGGTCTGTGCGGGGTTTATGCGCAGGTTTATTTTTTGGCGGGAAATTCAAATTTTGCACATCATTTTCGCGGAAAATTCAATTCTGCGCAGGAAGAATGAATTAATTTAGATTTGGCAGGTGATAATAGGAACTATATTTGCGCATCGCCAGATGTCAGACTTGTCGAGACCTGCGGATGTGGACGTCTGGCCGGTTGTTATTGTCTGGGAATTTTGCTGAATGCGGCCAAAAATAATTGTATGAAGCCATTGTTGAGGATGCTGTACATGATACCCAAGGTGAGGGACAGTTTTATTTTTGCTGGATAAAAACTTATCTAGATTGGTTCAAAATCAAATACATAAGAGAAAATCTCAAACTTGTTTAAATCATTTTGTAACTAAACAATCACATTAGAAACTGTAATAGTATAAATAAAGCTGAAATTAGAATTCTTGAAGGAGGTACAGAATTTGCAGACTATAGAAAATACCTGTCCAGACTTGTTCAAACGGGTGTGGGCGTCTGGGAATGTGCAAGGTTGCTGAAAATAAAATCTATGGAGTCTTTGTCTAAAAATGCGCACTGGATATAGTTAACGAGGAGGGTTAATGACTCCCATTATTAGTGTCTGGAGTTCAAACCTGTCCACACCTGTTAAAAGAGCTGTACACCTGTTGAAAAAATCGCAAGAAAATATGAAAAATCCAGTTGCTATCCCGTACAAAAAAACTAGAGCTGGCAGATGTTAAAGTGGGAACTTGAATATTAAAACAGCTCCAAGTTGATGACTTCTACTTTATATAACACAAGATTTTGTCGGAATTTGCATGGATATGTGCAATTACTTAATGACTAATCACAACTTTAGCCACCAAGAAGAATACCAAAAAAATTGTAATGTGATTGTAGACAGCGGGGATTGACTGCCTAATATGGATGAACTCGAATTAAAATATATAACAAATGTATTTGCCAAAAAGTCCAAGAGTTAACAAGAAAATCGGAAACCATATTATTGAAGCATGACTAAAAAGAATACATACAGTCTTAT